>PISX010003450.1:16733-137147 GCA_004024625.1 Mellivora capensis | reverse complement strand
CCTTTCCGACCTACTTTCTTTCTTTTTTTGTTTTTTTTTTTAATTTTTGTTTTTATATTTATGTATTTGTCAGAGAGAGAGGGAGAGAGAGCGAGTGAGCACAGGCAGACAGAGTGGCAGGCAGAGGCAGACGGAGAAGCAGGCTCCCTGCCGAGCAAGGAGCCCCATGTGGGACTCGATCCCAGGACGCTGGGATCATGACCTGAGCCGAAGGCAGCCGCTTAACCAACTGAGCCACCCAGGCGTCCCTTGTGACATGATTCTTAATGGCAGCATAAATGTACAAGTAAACTTTCTTGGTTTTCTATATCATTAGAGATTCATCTTTTATTGCGCATGGCTGATTTTAAAATCTGAGGAGTGGGGAACTGATGGATCACAGGCAAAGTATATTTTTAAAATGCTTTCTAAATTGTCTTCCAGGAAAATTTATTAGCTTTCCCTTGAGAATGCCCATTTTTCCATATCCTTGACGACGCAGGCTGTTTTTTCAAATTTAAAGTCATTATTTCCCCTTTTTTTGAATTTCATTTCCTAGATTACTAGTTAGCTGGCTTGTTTTTTCACATATTTATTGCCTTTTTGTATTTTCTTCTGGATTTGCTTATGTCCCTTTGCTCACTTTATTTGTCCATATTTTAAAGTTGGGAACTTGACTTTAGTTCACATTGTTTGGGGGTTCATATCTTATAAAGTAAAAGGGTATTATGGTTTCTGCCTTTGGTGTCATATATAGTGCAGCCCTGCACCCCAAATTAAATTTTATGTGTGTATTTTTATCACAGAAAATAAGTTTTAATATAGTGTAAGTACTCCCCCTCCACACACATCCTCCCCCGCCCCCAAATAAATTTTCTTGGCTACAGTCACTCATTTCTTCTTCTGAATAAACTTTAGAATTTGTCAAATATTTTAAAATATTGCCAATATTTAAAAATCCATTTGAAGAGATTGAAGATCCCTGTCCCCCCATTTGTTCAGGTCTTATTTTATCTCTCACAGTCCAGGTTTCTATTTGTAGATTAAATGTATAAGTTGTATACTTTTTATGTGATAAAATTGACAAACATGAGAAGAAACACTTTTGTCAGATCATGTCCATAGCATATAGCATATTGTACGATATGTCCAGTTTGATGGCTACAGAAGAATGGATTTGTCTCTGAGCATTTAGAAGATAATTGGTTGGTTTGATAAGTAGTTCGCAAGTTCAGCGTGGGTGGAGCCCAGCATGGGGTCTTGAACTCGACAATCCTGAGATCAAGAGCCGAGCTGAGTGCAGGAGTCAGCAGCTTGACCAACTGCGCCACTCAGGTGCCCCTAAGATAGTCTAGTTTTTACCTAAATACTTAGCAAGATAGTCAATATGTAGGGAGTCCTTCTGTTGTGTCAGCCTTGGTGATAAACTCCTCACACGCACCCTTCAGTTAAACCTCTCAACGACCCTAGGAAACCTACTCTTCTCTTCATTTTACAAATGAAACAACTGAGTCTCAGAGAAGTGGAGGAATTTCCCTGGGGCCACACAGCTAGATAGGGGTTGATAGGAAACCAGCCCTTCTCTTCACCACTGAAGCTGTACGGAGTGGGAAAAGCACAGAGTGCTGGGCCCAGCGCAGAATAAATGTGGGATTCCTATCAGTTCATGAGTAAATGCGGCACATCTAACGCTTCCTTCCCACAGGCACTCTCCAAGGGGAATTCCTTTGCGGACCCCCTGAGTATCTTCATCTGTTGGGAACCTGTCTCACTTAAGTCCACAAACTACTCCCTCACTCTCCGGCCCCCGCTAGAAGTGTCTCCTCCGCCCCCCCCCCCACCCCGCCCATCAGGAGTTAGCCACCTGCTGTAGCTTCCTCTTTTGGCATGCCCAAAGCAAGTGATGGGGCCTTCACTCTGCAGAAGGGAAAGGAACACAGGAGTCGGGAGGGATTCTCAGGCCTTCCTGCCAGCCAGGAATTCCAGGCCTTGGTATTTGGGACTCCACCCTTCAGTATCCCTTAGAGGAGGATATGGGGGGATGGCACAGCAACCAGCCAAATGGCCTAACCCAGTGGAGACTCTCAGCTCTGACCTGCTTGCCAGAGGACAGTAGGGCTATACAGGGTAGAGGACCCAGCAGGCAGCAAAAACTGGCAGGGGCTCTGGGAGGATTCTCTTCCCCTCCCACTGTGCCTGGCCTCCACGACTAGATTAGATGGCAAAGTAGGTGGGCATGCCGGGGATGAGGGGAGTAATGTCTCCAGAAATTCTTTATGAAGAGGACCGAGTACAGCTTAGAAGGAGTCCCGTATCTGCCAGAGGGCAAACTGCACCCACCCCTCGCAGATACAGGGTCCCAGGCCTCCCCATGGGACTCACTGCACAGCCAACAAATACTGAGTCAGTGCCCGCCCTCTGCCACCGGCCACATGCAGGGCCTCATCGTGAGCCACACAGAAACGGTCCGCGCTGTTTTCCCACAACGTGGAGGGACATCAAGAGGACTTCTCAGCCCAGTTTAGCAATAGAAATCTTTCTTGGGGTAGTACTTAATATGAAATAAAACCAAGCATATGTTGATAAACTTTGAATGGATGACCGTTGAAAAGCTGGAGGAGAGCAGGAAGCCAGAAAGAAGAGAGAACCTCACTCTAAGGCTACTAACAACTGTTGAGTCCAGCTTCAGAGAGCATCCTGAAGGCGGACGGGAAGCCTCGCCACGCCTGCTGGCCCCTTGCAGATGCTCAGGCAGCGCTCCATCCTGAGCCCTCCAGGCACAGACCTGGGGAGAAAGCAGCCGCCACCTGCGCTGAGGAAGACCCCGAGTGTCCCAGGCCGGCACCTCTGGCGAAGGGACCTTGCTGGGTCACATGGAAACTCCTCAGGAAAAGATCCCAGCGCTCCTCCTTGCACATGGCAAGGTCAGCCTGTAGGAGCTGTCCCAGACTGAGATGTCACCCCAGACGGCTGCACCTGGTTCTGCTGTCCCAGAGCTAGTTCCAGGGGTCTTTTTCTAAAAGGAAAAGCACGGGGTTGGTCGAAAGGAAACCAGGTAGAGATCTGATTTGCTGTGGTGAGGCCAGTGCCTGGGCTCCTCCCAGCTGCGTGCCCCCTTCGTAGTCCCTCTAGCCGCCCAGGCCCATCCCTTCCTCCCCACTCCCCACCCCAGGGCCCGCGTGGCCCTCCGAAACACAGCACAGTTTGGTTCGAGAACCTCGCAGACGGCTGCTGGGACCTCTGAGGTTCCAACTGGTCTGACAGCACCAACCTCTGTACTAGGCGCCCGGAGGTCTCCGCCCAGCCACGGCAGCCAGGTCCCCCCAGAGGCCTTCGCAGTGGCTGTTCTCTCTGCCTAGAAAGCCCTTCCTGCTCATCTTTATAAGGTTCACTCATCACTTTCTTCACATTCAGGCTCAAGCATCCTCTTCTCAAAACGTGCGTCCCAGTAAGCCTCTCTCCTGTCCGCACTGCCCACCTGCAGGAGTTTCCTGTGGCTGCTGTGACAAAGGCTCCAGATGGCTCAAGACCGCACCATTCATTCTCTTCCAGCTCTGGAGGCCAGAAGTCCAGAATCAGTCTGGGCAGAAACAGAGGTGTTGGCCAGGCTGTGTTCACTCTGGAGGCTCTTAGGGAAGATCTGGTCCCCTCACCTCTTAATGCTTCTAGAGCTGCCTTCTGTGCACCCAAGCCCACGGCCCCTTCCTCCGTCTTCCAGGCCAGCACGTCCCTTCAGTTGTGCCCTCTGTCCCTGCTGGAGCCCTTCTCCCACTCCATGAGGACACTTGTGATCACATGTAGGGGCCGCCCAGACAATCCAGGCTAACTCTGAGGGCAAATATAAATTAAAACTGAGACAAATGTTTTAATTCTCCCTCGTGCAAAAAGGAAGACTCTCTCTCCCACCCCTTCCTTAAAGCATTTACTTGAGAAAAGTTGTCATCGTGAATTTCTCTCTGCCCCTTTGAGAGGTTTGTAAAGCTTTTCAAAAGCTACACAAGCCTTTTGCCAGCTTTAGAACCCAGGCCTCTGCCCAAGGCCCTGGGAGCTGCCTCCTGGGAATGTAAAAACCAAGGGAGAGGGTGACCCACTGAAGGAGGGGGGCGGGGCTGACTTCCAGGGCACCCGGCTCCGGGCTGCAGAGCCATCTCCCGTCATAAGGATAGAGACCTCACTGCTCCTTGGGAGAAAGGCAATTAGCAAACACAGGCGGCCACCCCATGGCCAGGTGAGTTGAGGATGCACTCCGGGTGACAAATGGTGCCATCAGGGGAGTCCTCTTGCCTGAGGACGAGTTCCGCTCTACCTGGTGGCAGGCTGTGTCACGGGGGGGGGGGGGGGGGGGGGGGGGGGGGGGGGGGGGGGGGGGGGGGGGGGGGGGGGGGGGGGGGGGGGGGCGGCGGAGGGGAGACGTCTTCCTGCTTTCCTAATCTCTTAGCGGATGGCCCGCGATGTGGGTCCCTTTCTGCTTTCATGCTTATTGGATAATACAACTGCTTTTCTTCTCTTCTGCCTTTGCAGAGAGCTTTCCTGGGTTGGTAGGAGATCTTGTTTTTCATTATAGTTCCCCAACATGATCTCCCCATCTCGAAGTTCTCAGCCAGCTCACATCTGCAGTGCCCTTTGCCATATGAGGTAACAACACAGACTGCAAACATTTGGACCCGAGCAGGGCTTAGGCTCGTCATCAGCCCACCACCCACTCCTCCTAGCTCCCCTCTAGCTCCCCTACCCGGCTGTACTGTCGTGCGTGGCTCATGTCACCGGAAAGCAGGGATCTGGCCTGTCTTTTCCTCGGCAGCCAGCCTCTAGAAAGGTGTCAGGTCCACAGGGAGGGGAACTCGGGTAACTGCCTGGGGCCCAAATGGATAAGCAAATGTGAGACCTCGAGCCCACCGGGAGCGAACTGGATCCTGCGTGAGGTCTGGACTATGGTTTCCCCACAAACTTTAAACTCTCCTCCCTGCTTGTTAAGCAGATGATAGGAGTCTGACAGAACTTAGGGCAAGAGAAAAATACCACTTTTCCTCATAGGAAAATTCCAGTCAGTATGTGAGTGAGGCAAGGAAGAAGACATTTAGAAGAAAACTTGAGTCTGTAACTCTCCTCCCTTGAGGACTCGGACTGTAGGGAGCAGTGCCTTCAATAGGTTTTTTTTATTTGGAATGGAATGCGAGGACCTTTGAGGAACCTCTGCTCTGAGGGGGACCGTTGCTCAGGGGAAGGAGGGCACCCGACACTCCGGAGACCACATTTACCACTGCTGGGTGATTGGCTCTCGGGACCATAGGCTGCCAGGAAATGCGGCAACGAACCATTGTGGCGTCTCAGCCAAGAGCGAAGGCACTTGACTTTACCTGGAGATCTCCATGTTTACCCTTTTGAGGTCAAATCTCTTCTATTCTTAGGATGCTATGTCTTTTTTTTTTTAAGATTTTATTTATGTATTTGACAGAGATTACAAGTAGGCAGAGAGGCAGGCAGAGAGAGGAGGAAGCAGGCTCCCCGCTGAGCAGAGAGCCCGACGTGGGGCTCGATCCCAGGACCCTGGGCAGAGGCTTTAACCCACTGAGCCAACCCAGGCGCCCCGCTATGTCTTTTTCTATTCCACACTGGCGTCAGGTTGTATCTTCTTCAACTTAAAGTTGGGTTTAGAAGCCCCATGTGTATCCATTCTTGGTTTAAAATCTACCAAAAGCCAAGCTTGACTGGGACACACCAAGGAAATCCTAAAACCGAATCTCTGTGAAGCCTTCGCCATTCAGCAGAAGCAGGTGTCTGAAAACGTGTGGTGCCCCCGCCGGTGGCACGTGCTCCTCCTGTGCACCAAGGCCGTCCGGCCGAGTTCGCCGGGGAACAGAAATGCTACCTCCGACCGTAGCTCATTCCTACCCAGACCCTCCTCAGATAACTGCACGTGGGCAGGCAGAATGCAATCTCGGTTTCCCCAGAGCAAACCAGCTCAGAGCCTCCGCGTGGGTTCCAAGGCCAGGTCAGGCTCACAGTTACACGCGCTGCCTTCTGAGTCGGCCGATGCCGTCTCAGATGTTCTCAGAAGTGGTTTGCTCCAGATGTCTTAAAACATGAGTAGAGAGTTACCTCTTACGTGGTTTAAAAAGGTTTATTTGGGGGACGTTATTAGCAAATGACAATCCTGCTACATGGTAACATTCTATTAAATGACTAGAGCTGACAAATAATATACAAAATAAAATTAATTCTAAAATGCACATCTGTATTTAATTTCATGGCGTCTGAACTGCTCTAACTGCCTTCCCCTGGTGGGGATGCTGCTTCTTATCTGTGTGGTTCTAACCAAATGAGCATGATCTATGGGTCAGACGGAGCTAAAGAAGTTCTATGGTTAAATTAGGAATCAAAAAGAGACCTAGGCTACCACAAGTATGTAAGAAAGATAATTCCTGGGATGCCTGGGTGGCTTAGTCAGTTAAAGCCTCTGACTCTGGCTTTAGCTCAGACCATGATCTCAGGGTTGTGAGACTGGGCCCTGCTTCAGGCTCGGCACTGGGTGTGGAGCCTGCTTAGGATTCTCTCTCTCCCTCTCTCCCTCCCTGCTCTCTCTCTCTCTCTGTCCCAAAATAATAATAATAATTCCACAGCCTGTTATTTGAAAACACTGGCTGAGAAACGGGCCCTTCAAGGGCCTCGCTTGTGCTCACCATCCCCATCTAGCGGTGGATCCCCCAGGACGGCTTACTGGACTCCATGAGATCTGACTGACCTCCAGCCTGGTATCTATCTGCTTTCCAACCACTTGGATTTAAGAAAATACTGAAGGATGGGGCGCTTGGGTGGCTCAGTGGATTGGGCCGCTGCCTTTGGCTCGGGTCATGATCTCGGGGTCCTGGGATTGAGCCCCATATTGGGCTCTGTGCTCAGTGGGGAGCCTGCTCCCCCCTCTCTCTGCCTGACTCTGCCTACTTGTGATCTCTCTCTGTCAAATAAATAAAAATAAAATTTAAAAAAATACTGAAGGAAAAGAAAGAAAGAAAGAAAGAAAGAAAGAAAGAAGAATATTTTTGCATCCATGAAGCTGACTGTTTAAATGTACTTCATAATGATGGAAATTCCTTCCATTAGTTTGCTGAATTTTCTTTTCTTTTTTTTCCTTTTTAAAAATTAACATATAATGTATTATTTGCTTCAGGGATACAGGTGTGTGAATCATCAGTCTTACACAATTCACAGCACTCACCATAGCATATACACTCCCCAATGTCTATCACCCCGCCGCCCTATACCTACCTCCACAGCCCCCCGGCAACCCTCAGTTTGTTTCCTGAGATTAAGAGTTTTTTATGGTTTGTCTCCCTCCCGATCCCATCTTGTTTCATTTTTTTCCCTCCCTACCCCCCATGACCCCCCGCCCTGCCTCTCAAATTCCTCATATCGGACAGATCATAGGATTATTGTCTTTCTCTGATTGACTTATTTCACTCAGCATAATACCCTCTAGTTCCATCCATGTCGTTGCTAATGGGAAGATTTCAGGTTTTTTGATGGCTGCGTAGTATTCCATTGTGTGTGTGTGTGTGTGTGTGTGTGTGTGTGTGTGTACCACATCTTCTTTATCCATTCATCTGTTCTAGGTTCTTTCCATAGTTTGGCTATTGTGGACATTGATGCTATGAACATTGGGATACACATGCTCCTTCAGATCACTACATTTGTATCTTTAGGGTAAATACCCAGTAGTGTGATTGCTAGGTCATAGGGTAGCTCTATTTTCAACTTTTTGAGGAATCTTATACTGTTTTCCAGAGTGGCTGCACCAGCTTGCATTCCCACCAAGAGCGTAGGAGGGTTCCCCTTTCTCCGCATCCTCGCCAACATCTGTTGTTTCCTGACTTGTTCATTTTAGCCATTCTGACTGGTGTGAGGTGGTATCTCACTGTGGTTTTGATTTGTATTTCCCTGATGCCAATCGATGTTGAGCACTTTTTCATGTGTCTGTTGGCCATTTGGATGTCTTCTTTGCAGAAATGTCTGTTCATGTCTTCTGACCATTTATTGATTGGATTATTTGTCCTTTGGGTGTTGAGTTTGATAAGTTCTTTATAGATTTTGGTTACTAGCCCTTTATCTGATAAGACATTTGCGAATATCTTCTCCCATTCTGTGAGTTGTCCTTTGGTTTTGTTGACTGTTTCCTTTGCTGTGCAAAACCCTTTTATCTTGATGAAGTCCCAACAGTTCATTTTTGCCTTTTTTCCCTTGGCTTTGGAGATATGTTCAGGAAGAAGTTGATGCGGCCCAGGTTGAAGAGGTTGCTGCCTGTGTTCTCCTCAAAGATTTTGATGGATTCCTGTCTCACATTGAGGTATTTCATCCAATTTGAGTCTATTTTTGTGTGTGGTGTAAGGAAATGGTCCAGTTTCATTCTTCTGTATGTGGCTGTCTAATTTTCCCAACACCATTTGTCGAAGAGGCTGTCTTTTTTCCATTGGACATTATTTCCTGCTTTGTTGAAGATTAGTTGACCATAGAGTTGAGGGTCCATTTCTGGGCTTTTTATTCTGTTCCATTGATCTATGTGTCTGTTTTTGTGCCAGTACCATACTATCTTGATGATTACAGCTTTGTAATAGAGCTTGAAGTTTGGAATTGTGATGCCGCCAACTTTGGCTTTCTTTTTTTAACGTTCCTATGGCTATTCAGGGTCTTTTCTGGTTCCATATAAATTTTAGGATTATTTGTTCCATTTCTTTGAAAAAAAATTGATGGTTTTTTAAAAAGATTTTATTTATTTATTTGACAGACAGTTCCCAGGACCCTGGGATCATGACCCAAGCCCAAGGCAGAGGCCTTAACCCACCGAGCCACCCAGGTGCCCCAAATTGATGGGATTTTGATAGGGATTGCATTAAATGTGTAGATTGCTTTAGGTAGTATAGACATTTTCACAATATTTGTTCTTCCAATCCATGAGCATGGAACGTTTTTCCATTTCTTTGTGTCTTCCCCAGTTTCTTTTATGAGTACTTTATAGTTTTCTGAGTACAGATTCTTTGCCTCTTTGCTTAGGTTTATTCCTAGGTATCTGACAGTTTTGGGTGCAATTGTAAATGGGATCAACTCCTTAACTGCTCTTTCTTCTGTCTTGCTGCTAGTGTATAGAAATGCAACTGATTTCTGTGCATTGATTTTATATCCTAACACTTTACTGAATTCCTGTATGAGTTCTAGCAGTTTTGGAATAGAGTCTTTGGGTTTTCACATAAAGTATCATATCATCTGCAAAGAGTAAAAGTTTGACGTCTTCTTTGCCGATTCAGATGCCTTTTATTTCTTTTTGTTGTCTGATTGCTGAGGCTAGGACTTCTAGTACTATGTTGAATAGCAGTGGTGATAGTGGACATCCCTGCTGTGTTCCTGACCTTAGGGGGAAAGCTCTCAGTTTTTCCCCACTGAGAATGATATTCGCTGTGGGTTTTTCATAGATTTTTTTTTATGGAATTATTTGCCCTCTATCCCAACACTATGAAGAGTTTTGATCAAGAAAGGATGCTGTAGGGGCACCTGGGTGGCTCAGTGGGTTAAAGCCTCTGCCTTCGGCCCAGGTCATGATCCCAGGGTCCTGGGATCGAGCCCCACATCGGGCGCTCTGCTCAGCGGGGAGCCTGCTTCCCTTCCTCTCTCTCTGCCTCCCTCTCTGCCTACTTGTGATCTCTGTCTGTCAAATTAAAAAAAAAATAAAGGATGCTGTACTTTGTCAAATGCTTTTTCAGCATCTATTGAGAGTATCATATGGTTCTTGTTCTTTCTTTTATTAATGTATTATAGCACATTAATAGATTTGCAGATGTTGAACCAAACTTGCAGCCCAGGAATAAATCCCACTTGGTTGTGGCAAATAATCCTTTTAATGTACTGTTGGATTCTATTGGCTAGTATTTTGGTGAGAATTTTTGCAACCATGTTCATCAAGGATATTGGTCTGTAATTCTCCTTTTTGGTAGGGTCTTTGTCTGGTTTGGGGATGAAGGTAATGCTGCCTCATAAAATGAGTTTGGAAGTTTTCCTTCCATTTCTATTTTTTGGAACAGTTTCAGGAGAACAGGTATTAATTCTTCTTTAAATGTTTGATAGAATTCCCCTGGGAAGCCGTCTGGCCCTGAGCTCTTGTTTGTTGGGAGATTTTTGATGACTGCTTCAATCCCCTTATGGGTTATGGGTCTGTTCAGGTTTTCTGTTTCTTCCTGGTTCAGTTTTGGTAGTTTGTATGTCTCTAGGAGTGCATCCATTTCTTCCAGATTGTCAACTTCGCTGACATATAGTTGCTCATAATATGTTCTTATAATTGTTTGTATTTCTTTGGTGTTGGTTGTATTCTCCCCTCATTCATTCATGATTTTATTAATTTGGGTCCTTTCTCTTTTCTTTTTGATAAGTTTGGCCAGGGGTTTATCAATCTTATTAATTCTTTCAAAGAACCAGTTTCATTGATTTGTTCTACTGTTCTTTTGGTTTCTATTTCATTGATTTCTGCTCTGATCTTTATTATTTCTCTTCTCCTGCTGGGTTTAGGCTTTCTTTTCTGTTCTTTCTCCAGCTCCTTTAGGCGTAGGGTTAGGTTGTGTACTTGAGACCTTTCTTGTTGCTCGAGAAAGACTTGTATTGCTATATTGTATATGCTATATTGCTGTATTGTATATGCTATATTCCTCTCAGGACCACCTTTGCTGTGTCCCAAAGATTTTGAACAGTTGTGTTTCCATTTTCATTTGTTTCCATGAATTTTTTCCAATTCTTCTTTAATTTCCTGGTTGACCTTTTCATCCTTTAGTAGGATACTCTTTAGCCTCCATGTATTCAAGTTCTTTCCAACTTTCTTCTTGTGGTTGAGTTCCAGTTTCAAAGCATTGTGGTCTGAAAATATGCAGGGAATGACCCCAATCTTTTGGCACCAGTTGAGACCTGATTTGTGACCCAGGGGATGTGATCTATTCTGGAGAAAGTTCCATGTGCACTAGAGAAGAATGTGTATTCTGTTGCTTTAGGATGGAATGCTCTAAGTATATCTTTTAAATAAGTAAAATATTATATATTATAATTATATATTATAGTATTATATTATATATGTTATATATTATATTATATAAAAATATTATATAAGTAAAATATATATAAAATAAAAAAGTATATCATTTAAAGCCTTTATTTTCTTGTTGATCTTTTGCTTGGATGATCTGTCCATTTCAGTGAGTGGGGTGTTAATGTCCCCTACTATTATTGTATTATTGTTGATGTGTTTCTTTGATTTTGTTATTAATTGGTTTATATAGTTAGCTGCTCCCATGTTAGGGGCATAGATATTTAAAATTGTTAGGTCTTCTTGTTGGACAGACTCTTTGAGTATGATATAGTGTACTTCCTCATCTCTTATTATAGTCTTTGACTTAAAATTTAATTTATCTGATATAAGGATTGCCACCCTAGCTTTCTTTTGATGTCCATTAGCATGGTAAATTGTTTTCCACCCCCTCACTTTAAATCTGAAGGTGTCTTTGGGTCTAAAATGAGTTTCCTGCAGACAGCATATCCTGCAGATGAATCTTGTTTTTTAAATACATTCTGATACCCTGTGTCTTTTGGCTGGGGCATTTTTAGCCCATTTACATTTGGGGTAACTATTGAAAGATACGAATTTAGTGCCAGTGTATTGCCTGTAAGGTGACTGTTACTGTATATTATCTCTGTTCCTTTCTGGTCTGTTACTTTTAGGCTCTCTCTTTGCTTAGAGGACCCCTTTCAATATTTTCCATAGGGCTGGTTTGGTGTTTGCAAACTCTTTTAATTTTGTTTTTCCTGGAAGCTTTTTATCTCTCCTTCTATTTTCAGTGACAGCCTAGCTGGATATAGTAGTCTTGGTTGCATATTTTTCTCGTTTAGTGCTTTGAATATATCATGCCAGTCCTTTCTGGCCTGCCAGTCTCTGTGGATAGGTCTGCTGCCAATCTAATATTTCTATCATTGTATGTTACAAACCTCTTGTCCCAAGTTGCTTTCAGGATTTTCTCTTTGTCACTGAGACTTGTAAGTTTTACTATTAGATGATGGGATATGGACATATTTTTATTGATTCTGAGAGAGGTTCTCTGTGCCTCCTGGATTTTGATGCTTGTTCCCTGTAACTGTCCCTCAAAACAATGTATTACTTAAAATACAACCCATGAGAAATTAGCTAGTCAACCAGTTTGTTGAATTTTCTTGAGTTATTATACATTTTAAAATGTTAATGGTACATTAATTTTTTAAAAGAGTTTATTTATTATTTGACAGAGAGAGACAGTGAGAGCAGGAATACAAGCAAGGGGAGTGGGAGAGGGAGAAGCAGTCTTCTTGCCAAGCAGGGAGCCTGATGGGGGGCTTGATCCCAGGACCCTAGGATCACGATCTAAGCCGAAGGCAGACGCCTAACTACTGTGCCACGCAGGTGCCCCATTAATGTTTGTTTTGTTGTTTTTTAAAAGATTTTATTTATTTATTTCCCAGAGAGAGAGAGAGAGAGATCACAAGTAGGCAGAACAGCCCGCAGAGAGAAGTGGGTAGCAGGCTCCCCACTGAGCAAAGAGCCTGATGTGGGGCTGTATCCCAGGATCCTGAGACCATGACCTGAGCCAAAGCCAGATGCTTCACCCACTGAGCCACCCAGGCGCCCCCCTGTTAATGTTAAGATATAGCCACTGATTAAAATCCAAGTTTAATTTCCTGCCACCTCAAAACATTACAAAAGGCATCCTGATTTCTTATATATTTTTTCCAGATAAAATACAGGATTCATATGTTTATTCTCAAAAAGGCAATTTAGGGGGTGCCTGGGTGGCTCAGTGGGTTAAGCCTCTGCCTTTGGCTTGGGTCATGATCCCAGAGTCCTGGGATCGAGCCCCGCATTGGGCTCTCAGCTCAGCAGGGAGCCTGCTTCCCCCTCTATCTCTCTCTGCCTACTTGTGATCTCTATCTGTCAAATAAATAAATAAATAAATAAAGGACCCTAGTCATATTGGATCAGTTGTCCCAACCTCCCCATATGACTTCATTTTTTCCTTAATTACCTCTTTAAAGTCCAACCCTCCAAATACAGTCACATTCTGGAGGTACTTGGGGTTATGGGTTATGACCTCAACATATGAATTTTAGGGGCACACAATCCATATATATATATATATATATATATATATAGTGAGATAGTGATTTTTCTTCTTT
This sequence comes from Mellivora capensis, assembly GCA_004024625.1. Lineage (NCBI taxonomy): Eukaryota > Metazoa > Chordata > Mammalia > Carnivora > Mustelidae > Mellivora > Mellivora capensis. The sequence continues at coordinate 123,941 of PISX010003450.1, read as the reverse complement.
AGTAACTCAAAGACTCTGATTAAACATGACAGATCATACACACGTGTCTATCCCTACTCCTTTCCAAAACGCCATCAGAACAATGGTGAATGAATAAGATGGTATAAATTAACAAGGAGAAAGAAGATGGGAGAGGAGACAACCAGGGATGAGATACAGGACGCGTTCTACAAGACGGCACGGAAGGAACCATGGTAGCTGTCCAAGCTCCCTGCAGTCCAGGGTCTTTCTGGTGTCCCCAGAGTACATTGCAAAGGAAGTTGCCAGCTCCATGTGGAGATCCATGGCAGGGATGAATAGGGACAGGGAGAAAATCTGCGCCAAACACTGGGCCATTGGTCACTAGGGATTCGGGGAGGTAAATGAGACCCTGTTTTGGGCAATTAGCTTAGGGCCTGGGGTCGGAGAAATGGCCAGGCTGGTTCCCGGCCCACCGAGTCCCAGAGCCCACTCATATTTGCACAGGATGCATGCGAGTTGAGTATTTGGACAGTTCCCCCCCGCCCCCATCCCACACTAGCTTTGTTAATTCCATCACACCCTTCCTCTGAGCCTGTGGGCTCCCAGGAGCCCATGTGAGAGCCCTGAATTTCTTACCAGCAAGGATGGGACACTCAGGATCAAGACTGACCATGTGTGCTTGTGATACAAGGGTTGCTGGACACCAGAATCCACTCTGACAGAGAGGCCTTCCTTGCTGGTGTGGTTTTAGGGCTTGGGAAGCAGGGGAAGGGGTTAAATGACTCCTCAAGGTCCCATGGGGTTTGAAGATGTCTGTATTTCTGGGAAGAATGTCCTGAAATGTGTGTCTGAGGATTCTGGGGACTGGTCACTCAGGAGAGCCGAAGAAGAAGGCAGCCCTACAGAGGCAGGACTGGGGCGGGGGTGGGGTGGCAGGCAAGGCAGCCCATATCCCATGGAGGAGAGACTGGGCCAAGACCACCAGATGCTTGGGCTCCTTGGTCAGGGGGAGGGGGAGGGGAGGGCGACTTGGCCAGGCTTGGCCAGGGTCAGCCAGAGTCAGCCAGGGTCGGGGTCAAGGTCTGGCCGCAAGATTGCAGCTGGGAGGCCTGTGGGTGGATGGGAGGGAGTTCTCAGAGGGCTGGCTGCCAGGAGGCGGGTCCTAATGGGGTAGGGAGGAGCCTTGGGCAGGCTGGGAGCTGGAGGGGCCCAAGGGGTGGGAGTGGGAGGAGATGGGGGCTGACCAGGAGGAGTGGGGGGGCAGGAAGTGGCTGACAGCCTGGCCTAGAGTCGGCAGCGGGAAGCAGAGACCCCGAGGCACAGAAGAGGTGAGGAGGGGAGAGAGGGCCAGGGAGGCAGCCGGGTGGAAGGAGACCAGCCAAAGGGAGCAGCTCCAAAGGTGAGATCTGTCAACCCGTCTGTAAGTCCTTGTTTTAAGGCAACACCCTGAGATCACTCCCTGAGGGGACCTCCGTTTCCACATCTGTAGCTTTCTGGTCCTAAGACCACCAGTACACACAGTTTTTTTGGGGGGGGAGGGGGTCCATGACTCAGGCAACCCCAGTCACAGATAAGGGGATAGGATCAGAAGGTTTAGGAGAGGGGTGGTGGGAAGGCCCCAGAAAAGAAGTTAAGGGAGAGAGGGGCTGCCTAACGAAGAAAGCCATGGTGGGGCCGAGGTGAGACTTCTAGGTCTGGGGTCAGGGGTAGGGCCAGTGATCAGGAGCAGCCCCAGCACAGGGAGGGTTAAGCATCCTCCCGGTTCCCACCCCACTCTGGGCCCCTCCCCTGTGTTTGCGTCCTCCCAAAAATATTCGGCCTCCAGCTGGCCTCCATTCTATATCCTGCCCCTCCCCCTGGAGTTAGCCTGGAGAAAGAAGGGGGTGCCAGGGCCAGGGTTCCCAGGACTGGGAAGGAGCCCGCAGGCTCAGAGTGCTGAGGGAGAAGCAGACCTGGAGAGGCTGAGGTGGGGGAGCCGAGGGGGGCTCTGAGAGCAACGGGCAGGAAAGGGGATCAGAGAGAAAGTAGGGGAGAAGGAATGGGCTAGAAAGGGTTGGGGGAAGGGTGCGAGTGGGCAACAGGAGGGCTTCCCAGGCTGTTGGCCTGAGGACAAAAGCCAACTCAGCACCTACCCAGGAGGAGGCCAAACATGGGCAGAGCTGGGCCCGGGGAACAGTGGGGGTCAGGGAGGAATGAGAGCACCAGGGGAACACCAGGGGGATTTCAACCGAAGGGCCACCTCCTGGCCCTCCTGGCCCAGCCCGGAGCCCTGTCAGGCATCCCCCCTGCACTCCCCACCCGGCTCCAGGGCCAGGGAGCTGGCAGCACCGTGGGCGGGCATGAACAGCTGAGGACCTAACACTGTCGGCAGGGGCCGGGGAGACCAACGCGGGACGCCATGTGGCAGCTGCTGATGCCTCTGGGCCTGTGGCTCGGCGCAGTGGGCCTGGGCAGAGCCGAGCTCACGGCAGCGCAGCAGCGCGGCCTGCAGGTGGCCCTGGAAGAGTTCCACAAGCACCCACCCGTCCAGTGGGCCTTCAGGGAGACCGGCGTGGACAGCGCCACGGAAACGGTGAGCAGCATTGCCAAGGGGCATCACCTGGGGTGGGACGGGGCTCAGGGCCGCAAGCTTGTTCCCAGGAAGCAGGTGCCCAAGCCCTCGGGCTCGATGAACACCCAGTTCTCCAGGGAGAGGCCAACACCCCAGCCCCCTTCTCAGCTGGGAAGGAGGGACCCGTCTCACCCGGGATTGCTCTGTGAGCTCAGCCGGCTGCTGGCCCTTCTCTGTCTGCGGGCAGCCCTTCCCTGCAGGGACCTTTGTGAGGCTGGAATTTAAGCTCCAGCAGACCAGCTGCCGGAAAAAGGACTGGAAAAAAGCGGAGTGCAAAATCAAGCCCAACGGGGTGAGTTGCAGGCTTGTGTGTGTCTGCATGTGTGTGTGTGTGTGTGTGAGAGAGAGAGAGAGAGAGAGAGAGGGAGAGATGGGGCATTTGCTCAGGGCAGGGGTCTGTGACAGGGGTTTAGGAAGAGAGCCAGCAAGAAGCCCGGGGTTGGAGCAGCGGTCCCGCGGGGGCGCGGCCTCTCCGGGAGCTCACTTGGCCCAGTCTGAGTCGGGGCCTGTGATGCTGTGGGTGGCCGGGGCTGGGCTACTCTGAGAACATCTGTTCTTTAGAGAGAGTCCCCCCTCCCATCCAGGCTCCTCTCTCGGGCTTCGGGTCTGTGGTGAAGGAAGCCCGGGGCATGGGGTTTGGCTGCCCGGGCCTCAATTCTCCACTCTCGGAGATGGCCCAGCCCAGGCGGACTCCTCACAGGGCTTGACTGTAACTGGCCCCCTTGGGGGCATACCCTCGGCTGGGGGCAGTCCCCAGTCGGGCTCTTCCAAGCACCAGCCTGTGACTCGGGGGCTGCTCTGAGGGCCTGTTCCCTCCCACTGTTAAGGGACAGACTGGACTGTATCAGTGACTTCCCAGACTTCATGTCAGGACACTTGCGTCCATATCAAGCCTCTTAAGCACACGCAAATAAATGTAACAGAGCAGTAAAGTGGTTCGAGGTGGAAGTCAGGCGGGGAGAACCCATCTGGGGAAGGAGTCCTGCCCACAGACATGTTCTACAGCTGGAAAACTGCCGCCGCCTGAAAATCGCCCAGTCCCCAGGGGGGCTGCGCCTGGAGCCAGCTGGCCTGCATGACTCCTCACCTCTGTGCTCTGGGACCCACCAGGGGGGCTGGCCCCCATCGCAGGCAGCCCCCAGCTTCCACCCTGGTGGGGCAGCACCCCTGCCCTGACCCCTTTCCTCTCCCGGCCCCATGCTCCCCTCCCCAGAGGAAGCGGAAATGCCTGGCCTGCATCAAACTGAACTCTGCAGATAAAGTGCTTGGCCGGATGGTCCACTGTCCCATGCACACGCAGGCTCTCCGAGTAAGAGTGGGCAGGGGAGGGGGAGGCTGGGGAAGAGGCTGGGAAAATGGAGGCGCTGGCCTTGTGGGAGAGGTCAGAGCCCGAAGCATAGATTGAGGTGCACTGAGGGCAAGGAAGGTGGGAGGGGTGAGGAGGGTGAGGAGCAGGTAGGGGGTGAGGAGGGGGAGAGGAGGAGATGAGGAGTGGGAAGGGGTGAGGAGGGACAAGGAAGGGTGAGGAGGGCGTATGGATGCTGGGCGGGGCAAGGAGGGTGGGGGGGTGAGGAGGGGTGAGGGAGGGCGAGGAGGGGCTCTGGGTCTGGCCCTGGTATTCCCCAAGGGATGTGGAGGTGGGTGCCACAGAGGACACAAGCACCGTCCCCAGGGGTACTTTCCACGGGGACACCCTCCCTGGAACCCGCTGGCCCCCCGGGCCTGAGCAGCTGCCGTTGCTGCCGGCAGGAGCCCGAGGAGCACCAGGAGGCTCAGTGCGGCAGGGTGGAGCGCGCGGGTGAGGACCCCCACAGCTACTACTTCCCAGGACAGTTTGCCTTCTTCAAGGCCCTGCCCCAGAGCTGAGGCCCGATGGTAGGTGCCCAGGACGGGGAGGGGAGTGGTGGGCAGAATGGAGCTGGGACAGCGCTCGTGTTTGGGGCTGGAGGCTGGGCCAGTGTGGGGCTGAGGGCGGTGGTGGGGGAAGGATTTGGAGTCTGGAAAAAGAGCTTGGACCGACCCAAACAGCCTCCCTCACACCCAAAAACTTGGGTTTCTTTCTCTTTCCCTCTAGAATTCTGTTCTGCTTCCCGGACAGCTGCAGGAGCTGACCAGTGCAACACTGACCTGCCGTCCCCGAGCCCAGGGAGTACGAGCCCATTATCCCCGAGCCAATAAACTGCTCTCCCAGACTTGTTCTCTCCTCCTCTTGCATGCCCCCTTCCCCTGAGCTTGGCTGTAGGAGTAAGGTCTCGCAGGAGCAGCAGAGCCAGGGGAGCAGGAGAACTCTAGCCCTAAGCCTGGGCAGCAGGAGACCAGGAGCTGCAGAGACCTCGTCTTGCCTTTGGGTGCTCATGCTCAGGAAAGCAAAGCTCACCCACAGAAAATGACAGGCAGTGATGCTTATTAGAACAGACAGATTTAATAGGGATCAGCGTGGGTGAGAACAGGCAGCGAGGGCTCCAGGCTGACACAGGATGGGCCACTACAGCAGGGGGTCACCAGGACAGGCAATGTTGGAAGGTGGGCGAACGCCAGCTTCGGGGCTCTGCCACTTCCTCTCCCAGGACCGGCTGGGCCAGCGCGCACCCCCTCCCTGCCTTTCTCACCTCTAGCTTTAGGAGGAAGCAACTCTCTCCCACTGAGCCTCCGGCCAAGGGTGCCTGCGGCTGTAGACCGTCTTCTCCAAAGGCCTCCTCCCCAGGCTCACGGTGGAGGTGGCGGGACATCCTCATGCTGGGCGAGCCGCTTGAGCAGGGCCCTTACCCCTGCTAGAGGCCACTGGGGAGGTGCGCCCTTGAACTATGTGCAGGAAGGTTGTGGAATCTTCCCGAAGGAGGAGAAGCGGGGGACTGCTCTTAGGAACACGGGGAAACAAAGAGTCGGGGCTGCAGTGGGGCAGAGGTGGGCAGCCAGGCCACAGTGGGCCCAGCTGCCACAGACCGCGGACACACTCAAAACACGAAAGACGAGCTAGTACCGGCAGGGCTGAGCGCCCGTTCGGCCTGGGCAAGGCTGTCGCGGGCCTGGCGGTCCAGGTCGTGGCACTCCTGCAGCGTGTGCTGGAACTGGCGGCAGGCCTCCTCCAGGATGGAGCTGCTCCGGGGGGGCCAAGACTCCCAGTAGCCCGGCTCCACCCAGGGCTGGGCCTCGGTGGCCCTGGGGCCAGGGCTGGGGCTGGGGCGCAGGGAGCTATCCAGGTCCCGGCACAGTTGGTAGAACTCGCTGCCCCGGCCCGTCACGCGCTCCCCGTCGATGACCTTGAGGCCGGGAAGTAGCTCTCGGACGGCCGCCCGGTACGAGGGGCTGCTGCACAGCGGGTTGCTGAGCCGGGCCAGGGGGTCCCGCAGCCGCAGGTACTCGAGGCCCCGGAGGCCGGCCAGACACTGCAGCTGGCCGGGGGTGGCCAGCAGGTTGCCCGCGGCGTTGAGGCTCTGCAGGTTCTCGCAGGCGGCCAGCGGCTCCAGCGCCGTCAGCCGGTTGTCGGCCACGTTGAGCACCAGCAGCTGGCGCAGGGAGGCCAGCGGGCCCAGCTGCGTGAGCGCGTTGCCCGACAGGTCCAGCCACTCGAGCCCCAGGCACTCCCCCAGGCAGCCCAGGTCCACCAGCCCCAGGCCGCGAAGCTTCAGCAGCAGGATGGACTCCAGCGCGAACTCACCCGAGCGAGACTTGAGCAGCTGGGGTGTGACACGCACCCCGTCGGCCTCCGCCGGCTTCTCACCCTGCGACTCCATCGGATGAAGTCAGTCGGGGGGAGGCCCGGGCCCCGGCGGTTCTGACACGGGGACGTGGATGCCACGGGGGTCGGCTGATGGCTCGCCCTGAAAAAGGCACCATCCACTCCGCCTGGGCCAGCGCCGGAGGCCCGCTTCCGACAGCCCGGCTTGAGGGCCAGCGGGGTCCTACGGGGAGACAATCACACCATAAGCCGGCCTCCCCTGAGCCCCGCCGGAGCCCGAGGACGCGGACGGCACGAGTGGCTGGCCCGGCCAGGCCTGCCAGAGGACACAGAGCCCTCCGAGGGAGGGGGGCCCGAGACAGGATCCAGCAGTTACGCCCATACTGGATGGCATCCCGGGGGCCACAGGACTAATTCTTCCCATTTTCTGTATCCGCACGGGGAGGCAAAATCTCTTCGTTTTCCTTTTTCAGTACCTGCTCGTGATCTCTCCTTATCAATTGTAAGGTGTTTCTTTTGAACCGCTTCAATGAATTCCTGAATCGCTAACAGGTCACCACCATCAACAAGCTCTTCTGTTTCCCTCCACATGCAGATGCAAAAGACAGCACACTGAGCCTCACTTGTTCTCTCAAAAATGTTCTCCACTCAATGTTTTTTTTAACATGAGCAATGAATTCAAAATGGTTTCCAGATTGTGTGGGCCAATTTGTAACCTCTGCTTGAGGTCGGGGGCCCTGGAGGCTCAGCTCTCTGCCCAAGGTGGGGAGACTGAGGTCAAGGAGGGAGGGAAGGGCCAGCAAAGGCCCCCAGAGGAGGTGGCAGCACGGGCAGTCCCGAGGCCGCCGCTGCCACCCTCGACCCCAGCGCCTGCCGCAGCAGCTCTTCGATCTGGCGCCAACAGAAGGGCGGCAGTCCCTGCGTGCCAGGCAGCACGGCTAGGATTACCAGAGAAAGCAAGCAGGCCCCAAGGCCAGGCAAAGAAGCCATGCATTCTGGAGGGAAGGACCTGGCTAGCACCTAGAGAGGCAGGGGAGGGAGGGCCCTTCCAGGCACCAGTGGCTGTAGGGCGGCAAGAAGCCAGGTGCTAGCAGGAGGCTGGAGGCCTGGGGGAAAGACTGCAGCAACGCCGCCCACAGAAGGGTCAAGGTTTCCGCAGAGAGGAAAACAAGAAGGCACCTTTGCGCCAAGTGGCAGTCTCCCAGCCCTGCAGACTCTGGCCAGGCCTGGGCCGAGCAGGGTGACACAAAGAACCATGGGGCTGTCCCCTCCTGCTGTTTATAAAACCTGGGCTCCAGGGTATCAGAGAGTCCCGAGCCCGCGTTTACGTAATCCACACCACTTTTTACTTCTTCTCCAAGGAAACCAGGCCCGGAGTTCCTCCCTCTCCCTCAGCCCCCTCCCCCATCTCTGAGAAGGGGGTCCCCATATCCTAACCTAGCTCCCCTCTAGTCTGCAACACCCCTTCATTTCTTTCCAAAAGCAATTCGAGACATCCACTAAGAAGTCTGGGTCACTGTTTGAACGGGGTCTGCTGGGGCTTGGAAGCAGCGAGCAGGGGTTGACACTGCTGCCCACGGCGGGGAGGGGTGCAGGGCGGGCACCGGGCCCCAGAAGCCGCTGTTAATGCACAGAGACACACAGATTGCACGGAAGGTAGTGAGTGCTGCAGAGGGGCGCTCTCCGGAGTCCAGGGATCCGGTCACGTTACCGGATGCGTGTGGGACACACAGGACAGGCAGGGGAGCAAGACGATGTCCAGCTGAGGTGACCGTGGGCATCGGGCCGAGGAGGCGCCTGGAGCTCTAGGCTGAAGGGATTCAGCGTCACCTGCAGAGGCGCCCAGTGGGAGTGGGTGACGCACTGGGCCCGCCTCTTCGGGGAACACAGATCTCTTAAGTATTTGCAGGCCTTTCTCCAGGGCAATGCAGAGCCTCCCCAGCCACACGCTATTTGGGGGATGAAAGGGGTCAGGAGGCCCTGGCGTCCCGTGAAAAGGAGCAGCCATGAGCCAGCATGGAAAGGACACCAACGTTCATGAGGCTGAAAGGAGGGCGCCAATGAGCAGCCAGAGGGAGGTGGGCGAGGACACAGCGAGGGACAGTGTGAAAATGCCCACTGGAGCGGGACAAGACCGCTGGGCGGAGCGGCGCCAGGCAGTGGCAAGCCTACAGCCCGAGCACAACGGTCAGGGAGCGCTGCCCTGGGGAACCACCTCAGGGACCTCGGGGACCGTCTGGGTGGAGGTGGCCACGTGCGGGAAAGGGGAGGGGGGCCAGAATGGGACGGGGGTGAGGAGAAGGGAAGGAACTGTGCGTGCTCCCCACAACTGGGAGGAACGCTTTTTGCAGAAGAGGAAACAGAGGAGCCAAGAGCACATTCGCTGGGAATCGGGCCTTCCCTGCCCCACAGCCCTGCCTGGCCGGGTGCAGCCCTCCAGCCCGGACGCTCACCGGCGAGAGCACTGCAGTCACCACGGTGAAACACGGATCCTCCAGCCGATGGACCTCCGCTCCCGCTCCCACCTTACCCGCCATCTGCACACCTCAAGCGGGCAGGTGCGGGCACGACCGAGCGCCCAGCCCGCCGCGCACACCCAGCTCCCACATGGGCCGGCAGCACAGAGCAGCCCCGCCGGATGGACGGCTCCCTCACACCCCGCTTCCTCCGTGTTCCTCTCGAGAGAACCGGAGTCCTCCTGTCCTGGTCCCGCCCTGGAAAGGAGTGCACAGAAGCTCCTGGTCCCACGTGTGTCCGCCAGCAGGGCTTGGTCACATGGATGAGACTATGACGAAGGCACAGCCGACGCTCGGCTTTCCTCGGGACGCACGTCTTCCCTTGTTCAGGGCTGCCTTCACTGAGTCTCAGTTTACCTCCCTAGGGAGTGGGCCGGAAAATGACGTCCACGAGCCGGCCGGGGCGGGCCAGGGCTGTGTCCTTGGGAGAGGTGGCCGACGCGGAGCAGCCTCAAGTGCTCAGTCACCGGCTGTTGCGGGGACCCTGGAGAGCCTTCCTCCGGCCATGCCTCTCCCCCACGCACAGTGCAGATCAGGGCCCTTATCTCCTCAGCTGCTCGAAGGTGGGTATGTCTTGGTCGCATGGGTTATCCTGTGCCTTCTAGAATGCTCGGCAGCACCCGTCTGCCACCCACAAGAGGAGAGTAGCAAGGCCACCAACAAGCCATGACACCCAAATGTCTCCAAACATTGACGAATGTCCCCTGGGGACAAAACTGCATCCCCCCACCCCCACTCAAGAGCTACTGCTTGGGACCAGCCAGGTTCTCAGGCACCCTCTTCCACTCCCCCGACTCCCACATGCTGCCAAGCCTGGCGCCTAGCCCTCCTCGCCGGGCAACACTGCAAAGCTGGCTCAGGGACACCACAGCAGGAAGAGCTCAGGGGACCAGGAGCAACATGCCCTCCCCGCTCCGCCAGTGACTTTAGGGCACCTCACGTTCCTGCCTCCCACCACGCCTACTGAGTCAGAATTGGGGAGAGAGGTACGGGACGTCGTGTGTCTGAGAGCCACGGGGAGAGCCCAAGGCCCCACTCTGATCTCACCACCAGCTGCACTTCACAGAGTTGGGGATGCTAAGAGGTGCAGCCATAGCCCCCGCCCCTCCCCCAGACGAGCCTCACCTCCTGCCCAGGGGGGTCTGGAACAGCTGGGGGGGGGGGGCAGAGGCCAGGCTTTAAATCACGCTACTCCGACCATTAAATATGATCTTACAAAGCTTTATTTAAAAAAGAAAATGCAGTAATTATGAAATTACAACATAGTCAACAGGACAGAGGATATGATCCCAAGATTTAAAAAAAGAAGTATGTCCGGTTATTACCAAGCCTGTCTGAGTGAAACGATTCTGGTTAATTTTTCCTGCTCGCTTCCTTATGTCCTCAGTAACTTCCGAATGTCCTATTGTGAATTACTCACAGAGACGCAGGACTGCCAACCCTTCCAAGGGAGGCAAGGGGACAGGCGTCCCGGGCTGGCCCCCACAGCCAGGGCCCAAGAGCAAGTTGGGCCTCAAGGGCCTTGCCCCACCTCTGCCTACTGACCCTCCCTCTCACTGCCACTCTTCCGGCGCCGGAGCACCTAAGGAGAGCCTGGCTTGCGTCGTGTGCGGGGTGACAGGCCTGCCCTGATCCTCCCGCCTCTCCCTTTCCGTCTCTCCTCACCCAACCCCACCGGCTCCTGACCCTGCCCTGCAGGCCCTCTGGGCTGTCTGGCTCTGGTGGGTCTCATACACGTCCCTCCTTGCTTCCAGGTGGGGGGTTTGCACTTGGCAAGTGACCGGGGAGACAGGGAGGTGTGGGTGCTGCGGGGGGCAGGGTGGGGGATAAAGGAAGCTACCGAGAGCCTGGACAGCCATGGAGCTCTTCCCGAGACCGCTTTCACTGTAGAAAGGAAGAAACCCCAGGGCCTCCAGTAGTCTGGAAACCAACCATGGTTCCATCAGCTGTCCTCAGTGCCCGCCGCCTCACTGGCTGGGCAGTCCCATCGGCGGGGGTGCTCTGGCCACTCTGGGATCCACGAGGAAGTACTGACCCCAAGAAGACCGGTGTGTGCGTGTGTGCATAATAAGCTTCCCTCCTAACACGGCTGCTCTAATGCACGCTTCTTTCTTCTACGGTGAAAGCCAACTGCGGAAAAGGCTGCCTCGCTTACTAGGCCCTCGCTGGCTGAGATTTCCCACCTGCCAGCACCCAGGCCTCTTCTTGTCCCTGGTCGCTTTTTGAGAAGGCAGGGCCCATAAGGGCATGTCACGTACAGAGACAAGCTGCACGGGCCCTCACTGCCCACACACATGGCAAAGGGCGCTGCGGCTTAGAGTGCAGGACGATTTATAGTCACCTCCTGACACATGTGACCTCTTCTACGCCCAAACTGCTAGAAACAAATTAAGCGATGGCTGGACGGAAAACAACATCTCCCGGGAGGCAAAAGGCAACCTGTCAAGAATTGAGAAACTGTCCCCACTCCTTACAGCAGCTTTAGGACTCCAGACGCCCCCGTCTAACAGCCTGGAGTGCACGGTCTGCTCTCCCCTCTGAGCTCGGGCAGAGCTCTCCCACAGGCAGACTTTCAGTCAGGCAGGCAGAGGTCGGCCTCGCTGGCCTGTTCCCCCTTGGCCAGGTCTTCCCGGGGAAAGAGGAGGGGAGGGGCGGTGTAGTTGGGGAAATTCTCCAGGTTGGACTTCAGGAAGAGGAGACGCTCGATGGTCCCCACTGGGAGAGGGGTGCTGTGCTGCACCAGAGCAGGGCTGCCCAGGGAGGCACAGACACTTCCAGAAAAGGCCCCTGTTGGGGGACAGGACAGATAGACAGTCGCCAGTCTTGCCAGGGCCGGCCAGACCTCCTGCCTCTTCTCCCAGTAGACCAGCGGGTCCTCCTGGGCGCCGACCGTCTCATTCTCACGCAGGTACTTCTTGACGATGATGCTGGCCAGGTGGCTCTCGGTGGCGAGGGAGGCACCGCTTCTCTCGGACGCCAGCAGCCCCACACTCTCCAGCTGCTCCAGCAAGCTCCTCTCCCTCCGGCCCAGCAGCAGAGACCCAGAGCCGCTTCTCTGCGCGGGCTCCTTCCGGCCCCTCGCCTCGGCCCCAAGGCTCCTGGCTCCCCCACCACTCAGGGTGGCGCCTGCACGCGTGGCCTGGGGGCCATGCGGGGAGGGCGAGGGAGGCAAGGGGTGTTCAGACACCATAATCTCCTTCACCTTGTACACGAGAACTTGCTTCCAGTGGTCAATGTCGGCCCCTGTGGGCAGGATGGCCTCGATCCGGCCCTTGAAGCGGGGGTCAAGCAGGGTGGCCAGCACGAACTCCTTGCGGTGGAAGAGCTCGTTGAGCTGGTGGTCCGTGGCAAGCTGCAGGGCCAGGCCCTTGGCCAGCCGCACGGCGGCCCCCACTTCCACACTGCCCTGCTCCTCGAGGTGCTGGGGCACCTGCTCCACGAAGATGTGTAGGAAGCGGAGCTGCGGCAGCACCTGGCTCAGAGAGGCCCGCGCCGCACTCGCCTCCCGGACTGCCACCTGGAAGGGCCGTAGAAGCGTGACCAGGCTGTCCGTCAGGCTCCAGAACACGGCCGACAGGGCCGAGCCGGCCTTGCCCAGCTGGTGCTCCTCCTCGTACTCCCGCAGTGGCTGCTGCTGCCCCACCAGCCACTCCATCAGGTGGAAGGTGGACACCCAGTGGTCTGAGAGCTCCCAAAAGGGCTGCTGGGCCGGGAGGCCGCACCGCCGCTGCAGCTGCATTAGCAGCTGCCGGGCCCTGGCGGAGCCTTGGAAGTGACTGCAGATGGCCCTGACCGTCCGCAGGATGATCTGGACGCTTTGATGGTGACACAGGAAGTTTGTCACCAGGGAGTCGAGGCAGTGGGCAAAGCAGGGGAGGGGGGTGTAGCCCTCCGTCCTCACGGCCTGCTCCAGGCCGAGGCAGCTGCCCGAGACCAGGAAGCCCGGCTGCAGGGAGGTGCGGCTGAGCCACAGGCTGACCTGCTCCCGCATCTCCCGCTGCCTCTCCTCCGCGGTGCTCTCCTGGGACAGGCCTCGAACCCAGAGCACGGCTTGCTTCCTGGGGCTCTCTGACGCCCCGTGCCGACTGCCGGGCCGTATTGCCCCCCAGTGGGCAGTGACGGCCACGTAGTCCACAGTGGAGTCCCGGGCAGCCACGGACATGGTGAGGTGGACGCGGCTGCCCTCGGCCCGCCGCATCTCCCGACACACCTGCTCGTCCACGGCTGCGTGCAGCAGAGGCAGCGCGGTATCGGAGAAGAAGGCTGGAGGCGGCACGTGGTAGCAAGGGTCCGCCCGGGCCATAAACCTTCTGAAAGGCGGGGACGAAACAAAGGAGAGCGGCAAGGCCAGGCTACAGAGCAGCTCTGCGATGCTGTGGTTCCAGGCCTGGGCTCGGGGCGGGCTGGGCGCGCAGGGGCCAGCCTGGCCCTCCGTGACCGCTAGCGGGAGAGCAGCAGGTTCATCTTTGGTGGAAGCAGGCAAGAGCGGCGGAGCCAGGAACAGTGGCTCAGGCCTGCCTGGGGCCAGCTGCTGGCCACTGTCTCCCGAAGTGGAGGCACCGGGGCCGTGTCCTGCTGACGGGAGCCCTTCGGTGCTGGCGGGCAGGCCCTCATGCTTTTTCTCCTCGGTCCCTTCCCTCTTCTCCCCCGGGCTGGCTGCGGCCGGCCTTCTCGCTCTCTCCAGCCCGTGCTTACTCGCCAAGTGACGGAACAGGCCTGAGGCTTGGAAATGGCCCTTCCATCTGCCCTGTGGGACGCTAGCATGACAGCGAGGGCAGGTGACGTGGCACACGTCCTTGTAGTCAGCAGTAAACAACCGTCTGATGTCGGATGCCGGCTTCTGCCCCGCTGTGTCCAGGCGGCCGGGGGAATGCCTGGGGAAAGCCCAGCCCTTGGTCTCTGCCTTCAGAATCCTGACCAGCTTCTTCAGGCAGGGCAGCTTCTGGAGGCTCTCCGGGGATGATGGCTCCCCGACAGCAGCAAGCAAATGCCTCTTCTTCCACCTCCTGAGGCGTCGCACCTCCCTGGCCAGATGGGCTATGAGGACATCAGCCTGCTTCACCTTCTCGCTCTCACGGGGCTGGCCCACCTCGGACCTGTCCAGACCGGCCGCCTGGACCGGCGCTGCGGCCGCAGGGGACTGGCCCGGGCTGAGTGCTGGGTCTCTCGACTTCTTTAGTGTCGGCTCCCCGTCCTCTCTCTGTCCACGCACCTTCTGTTTGGACGCCTTCTTCTCGGGCTGCTGCCCAAGCACAGATTTGAGGCTACGGAGGCCAGAGTCTCCCTTTGGCTTATTCCACTCACGGCCGGCCAGGCACTTCGCATGGGAGGCCGCGGTGTGAAGATCAGGGCTCCGCCGGGAGCAGGCTTTTCCCCTCTCGCGGCAGATGTGGAGGCCCGGGGTGCCCTCTTCCTGCTCTTCCAGGAACACCCGGTCAGGTGAAGGGGCCGACGAGGAACTGGGGAGGGGGTGAGGTCTCTTCCTCTGTAGCGGCCGATCCCGTTCACTCCCTTTCGGGGAGACAGAGGACCCAGGTTTCCTGTGGCCACTGACAGCCCTCTCTTCTGTATCTACAAACTCTAGCTTAACCTCCGTCTCCAGCAGGCGCCCCACAGCACCCCAGCCAAGTCCGTGAGCGGTATTGGTAGCTCTGGTGCGAAACTTGGAGCCAGGAGAGGTCAGGGGAGCAGCCGGGCTCCTGGGTCCTGGCACGGAGGAGTCGGCACAGATAGGCGGCTCCTGGCCCGCTGAGCCTGAACGTGTACGTCTCTTGTGGGGCTTCCTGAGTTTTTCTACTTGCAACATGCTTGGGAACTTGGGGGAAATGAGGAGATGGGCCCAGGCTGCAAAGCAAGATGAAGAGAATGGCTCTCAGCTGCCCTACTCGGCTTTGGGGAGCAGGAGGGGAAAGGCAAGGCTGGAGGGGAGAGGAGCGAGCAGAGGATGCAGGCGGGGTGACATCCTGGGAAGTCGGTCCCAGGACAAAACTCTCAAGCCGTAACACCCTTGGTGAAGGCTGGCATTCACTCCCGCAGACCGGACGGAGCGGCCCGGACAGGAATCCCCACAGCTCTCTGAACCTCAGCGGGCTCAACGTCTATGCGGGCCAAGCTAACTAAGGTTTCTCTCTTTCCATGTTTACGGAGAACCGGGCACACTCGGCCGGTTTCCTTTGCTGCGGATACACCAGAAGACCGGCAAAGCCCGTGTGCGTGTGGCCTCCAGGCTGGCTGGCAAGACGGACGTGAAGAGCCGCGCTCACATCATGGAAAGCTCGAGCCGCCAAGCAATGTGAAGGAGTGCCAACTGCAGTTGTGAGACCCCAAGGAGGGGACTGACCCCGCCAAGAAGTGGGGCAGGTTTCCCTGGAAGAGGAGCAAGCGCCGGGTGCTGTAAGCTCAGGCCGAGGGAGTCGAGCCTAGGTCTCTCGAGTCCCGCGCCCCTGGGCTGTACCTGTCACCCAGCAGGGCAGCAGAAACAGGTCACGATGCTAGATACTAGGCAGTGTCGCAGCCAGTGGCCTCACTCAATCTTTTGAAATTCTTTCTCTAGAAGTCAGTCTGCACCAGGAGACACGGGACAGGAGCATGACAGCCCCTAATGCCAGCGACTCACGTCCCCAGGGTCCTGTCACTCCCTTCTCCCTGTCCCAGAGAGACTCCTGCAGGGCTGCTCACACTTCCTCACCTCCCACGCCCCTCGAAGCCTGCTCATCTGGCTCTGGCCTCCGCTGCTCCCTGACGCTGCCCTGACAAGGCCAACAGCCTCCTCCAATGGACTCCCCTGCAGGCACTGGTGTGCTGGGCCACGTCTCCCGTTTGGAACCCCATCTCCCTGTGGCCCTGGGGTACCTCATGTCCTTGGTTTTCCTCTCACCTGCAAATTCTTTGCAGTCTCTGGGCTGGTCCCTCTTTCTCCCGCCTGTTCCTTCCTGCTCTTGCCCAGGCTTCCTGCCCCACTTCTCATCCTGCACACCCTCCCAGACTGGGGCTACGTTCGCACCCTGACATGAGCCTATATCTGGCTCAGAGCCCTCTCTTCAGCTTCCCCTCTCCCACCTGCCCTTCCTACAGTCACCACAATCGTGTCGACGGGACAGCTGTTCGCCCAGATACTCCGACCCCAAGCCGAGGCATAATCCTGAACTCCTTTCCCTTGCTCGTTCTCCTTGAGATTAGGTCACATGAAGATTCTGGCCCGACAAGAAAGGGATACAAAGAAGTCAGGAGAGAAGTACGTGGAAAGGGAAGGAAAGGAAAGGAAAGGAAAGGAAAGGCAAGGCCCAGTGCTAGAATGCCTTTCTCTGGACAAAGGGAGACTCCATGGAAGGTAACCTAACAGCCCCACCACACATGTCGGAAAGCAAGTGAGATTCGTCTCTTCACACCAGAATGACATACAGACTCAACCAGAAAATTTAGAACCAGTACGTTCTGACACTGAGTGATGTTAAACATTAAGAAGAATCACCAGGGAGGGCAGGCCTGCCTTCGTAGGCGACAAGCCCAATGAAGCAGTGCCAGGAAGATTCTGCCCGTGGAGGAGGGTGGGCAACGTGAGGCTCACGCTGAACCCCCGTCTCAGAAGGACCAGAGGCATCACCTCGAGCCCAGTGCCCAGGAACTCAGGCGCCACACCCAACATCTGACCTCCACGGGGCTGGACGAGGTCTCCTTTGAAGCAGGAGACACCAGCTCAGCCCCAGACATGCCCTGAGATGTCAGAACTGGAGTGGGCTGACCTCAGCTCTGATTTTAGGACTAAAGAACTGGAAAGCCAGAGTGGGAGTGTGATGGTCCGTGGCAGAGCGTTAGAGCAGCGCTGGCCGCGGGCCTCCAGGAGCAGTGTGTAGGTGGCATCCCCACAGAGAACGCAGAGCAAGCTGGGGAAACCGGGCCTGCGCCAGACCCGCCTCACTGGCGATGGCCAAGGAAAGGGACAAACCTGTGTGTTAGGGCTGCAGCCAATCCCATTCTGTTCTCCAATTAGCCTTGTCCCATCAGCACACCTGTTTTCTGCAAATACTCCTGATTCACTCGACTGGTGGACAAGAATTCATCGGAGGGGCGCCTGGGTGGCTCAGTGGGTTAAAGCCTCTGCTTTCCGCTCGGGTCATGATCCCGGGGTCCTGGAATCGAGCCCCGCATCGGGCTCTCTGCTCCGCGGAGAGCCTGCTTCCTCCTCTCTCTCCCTGCCTGCCTTTCTTGCCTACTTGTGATCTCTGTCTGTCAAATAAATAAATAAAATCTTAAAAAAAAAAAAAAAAAAGAATTCATCGGAGACCCACCCACAGCCAGCACTGTGCCCTAAAGACACAAGTACAGGCGAGGAAGTGCCCCACTGGCGCTCGGGGCTCAGGACAAGACGACAACTTGAAGTGGGCCCATGGCGCCAGAGCAAGGCAAGTGGCGTGTGGTGCCATGGAGGCCGGGCCTCAGGCTGACCTACAGATAAACCAGATCTACGACACTGGACTTCAGATTCTGTCTTGTGAGGGACCACTTACCCGAGGCTATGCTCCAGGAGCCCCAACTCCTGATGGACTCCCTGGATAGAGGTGGGCTCTTGTGCAGTCGCCGGCAGCAACAGTCCTACCGCCACTCTCCCTTCCCCGGAGGCACATAGGATGGTGACTACGAGGCGGGTGCTGTGGGGAGCCTCTACGTGAACCTAAGATGTAAAATTTGAAAAGAAAATAATTCCCAAACCCCAGTAGTTTATCAGTAAGAAGCTCCTGGTGACATTTGTCACCATAGAGGTCAAACGCACATCGGAGGACAACTCCAAGAGGGAGACCCCCGGGGTACCCAGCAGGCAGCAGGCAGAAGTGCCGCCGCGGGGTCCCGGGAGGCAGGGAGACAGCCGGGGGAGGAGGACGGGAGCAGGTGACAGCAGCAGGATGGGGGGCAGCAGGGACAGTCTGGAGAGCTAGTCAGGAGGCAGACTATGCTTGAGTTCCGAGGTGAAGGAGAACCAGGGGATAGAGAGGGACTCTCTCGTGATCCCATTTACTAACGCAGTTTACTTTTGAATATACCAACGTGAGGTTCTTCTGGAACAAGCCTTTACAAGTACCTGTGGCAGATAAAGGTCAGGGCTGTAGGGCACGGGCGGTGAGCGGGTTTATCTTTGGAGACAAGAAAGCATCTAGTTTTTCGGACAGCAAAGAAGGCAGGCAGGCTGGAGCATCAGGAAAGCCCCTGAGTGCGGGTTGGGGGAGCAGTGAGGCAGTCCCTGCTCTGGAGCCTACAGATTTCCAAGAGGAAGCCATCCATCTCCGGAGGCAGCCACGTGCTGGCTGAGCCCGAGAGGGGAGGTGCCCCGGCACTTACATGTGTGCTGGCTACATGGACTAGCACTCTTAGCATCCCTCTTCCCATGTGCACACCCAGATGGAAAGGAGTCACTTCGCTCTTGCCCTCGTGCCTGCCTCACCCCAGAGGAGCTCTGCCCACCCTGGGCATCCCACACCTTTCTCTGAGTTTTCACCACCCAGCTGAACGGGCAGCCGCCCCCGCCTCCCATCTCAGCTCCTGCACTGTCTACCCATCCCAGACCCCACAACATTGCAAAGGGCTTGCTGGGCCCTCCAGTCCGGGCTTCTCATGCCCTCACCCACTCATCTGCGCGGAGAGGAAAGGTGGTGAG
The DNA here is from genome assembly GCA_004024625.1 of Mellivora capensis. Taxonomy (NCBI): domain Eukaryota; kingdom Metazoa; phylum Chordata; class Mammalia; order Carnivora; family Mustelidae; genus Mellivora; species Mellivora capensis. The sequence continues at coordinate 105,525 of PISX010003450.1, read as the reverse complement.
AAGAATGGGAGGCCAGGCACATGTGGACGGAAAAGAGTAGAGAAAACCACGATGTATTTTTGGGGTCTGACTCCCATGCAAACCCTATGTGACCTGTCTTAAGTAATGGTGCATCAGGGGAATTCACATTATGCAAAAGTGACATAACATGAGGCCCGTCTTAAAGCACACACCAGGAGAACCCCTTGCTCTTTTCCGTGAGGCTGCTTTAGAACGCAGCGAGAGCAGGAGGTCCGCGGCCGGTGTGCGTGGGCTCAAATCCCGGCTGCCGCCCAACAGCTCGGGGCCGGCGCCAGCGTGCCTCGGCTTTTCCATCCACACCACAGGGACAAGAGCACCCACCTCCCAGGCTCGTGAGGGGAGCCAAAACACGTAATCGAGCGTTCCGCGGCTGTCCTGGGCACAGAGCGGTGCTTGGACACGAACCTCTGGCCAGTACGGGCTGCCTCACCCGGCGTGTTTTAGGCGCAGGGCATTGGGCACTGGCAGGCGGCTGGCCTGGGAGGGACACAGGCGGGCCGTCCCAGGCGCGGGGCAGGCCTGGGCGCCCCGATCCCGCGAGCCTCGGCGCCCGGTCCGTGAAGGGGCACCGAAACACGCCCTCCCGGGCTTACCTAGGCCCGCTGAGACCAGGCACGCGAAGCCAGGTGCGGCTCCCGCCGCAGCCGACTGCCCCACCGCGGCTGGCAGTGACCGGCCGCCACTCCGCCCGCCACAGCGTTTCCCCCTAGAGAGCCACCGCGGGAGCCTCGGGAAGGAGCCAAAGGCCCCGCGGAGCCGGGGGAAGGGGCTCGGGTTCCGGGACGCTCAAGGGCTACTTCCGGGAGCGACCCTCACCCACCCCCGCCTGCGGATGGTACGCTCCTCCGGCGGGTGGGGGCACCCCCAGTGCGCAGGCGCGGCGGCCGCGGCCGGAAGCGATGGGCTCGCGCTAGCTGTACAGCCGGAAGTCGCGCGTTCTTCTCCCCGAGGCTGGGCCGCCTCAGTACTAATCTAATGGCGCTGACTTAGCGGTGTTAGTCTTCCCCCCCTAACCGATCGCCAAGGTCCTGTCCGACCCGGGCTCCCTGCGCCCTGGGATTCCGTCCGAGGGCGATCCCCGACTGGTGCGCGCGCTCAGACAGAAGAGCCCGCAACAACCGTAATGGTCCTGCCGTCGGGAGTCCCGTCCAGCCTGGAAGGCTCACCCGGCTTTTCGGGAAGGCCTCCCAGGGTGTCGCCCTCCCACGGTGTCTCTCGGGGCAGTTTCCCGCTGCCTGCTGATGTCGCGAAGGCCTCGCCCACGGCGCAGGGGACGTGCGTCCCCACGTCCCCTGGGGCGCTCTCTACCACCTCCCCAAACTGAATTGTTAAGGGGCACAGAGGCCGCGTTCCATGGGCTGAGCAGAGGCGGGCCTTTCCCCTGACCAAAGTGCCCACGTCCTGTCTCGCGGATTACCTTGAGCTGCTTTCCACCTCTAGAGTCGGACGGATAGAAGGACAGAGGCCGGGGTCACTAAAAGGCCTGGGCAGTCCTACCTATCCATCTTCCCAGGGGTGGTCTCGGTTTTTGCCCCCTCCTCCCAGTGCCCCTCATCTGGCCCCAAGCAAGTCAAGTCCAGGCTGGGCCAGTCCTCCAGGTTGGGCTAAAATCAGGACCTCTGCAACGAGAGTACTCATCTTTATACTTTATCCAATCATTGTTAATCTTTCTTGATTCTTTCCGTGCCTCAGAGATGTCTCTCTGCATTGTTTTCATTTCTGTGGCTCTGCAAATCATGACTATATCATACTTTCAAATATCTGGGAGTATCCTTAATACTGTGGTTTTTTTCAGTAATTTCCTGGTTATTTCTTGCCATGTTTATTTTTTCCCGAGACCTTTTTTTTTTTTTAAAGATTTTATTTATTTGACAGAGAGAGATACAGCCAGAGAGCAAACACAAGCAGGGGGAGTGGGAGAGGGAGAAGCAGGCTTCCAACCGAGCAGGGAGCCGGATGCAGGGCTGGATCCCAGGACCCTGGGGTTATGACTGAGCTACCCAGGCGCCCCTCCTGAGAACCTTAGAATAAGCACGTGTATTCTAGTAACCTCCCCCCAGATCTTTAGTGTCTTCATTGATACTGCATGTGTAAATTAGGTCCTGGACATTTGACAGGAAACAGAAATACAGATAACATAAACAGGCCCCAGGTTTCATGGCCCTCAATTCCCAGGTCCTATCTAACATGTCAGAGGGCTCACAGTGCTTGCCACTTCCGTTTCCACAAAGTGGATCAGCATGGTGTCTGTGATGGGAACAAAACAGGCAAAGGTGGCTGAGATCCTGGCAGAGTAAAGAGCGGCATGGAACTAATGTATATAAAATAATGTGATTTATGGCTCCCACTTACTGGTGAACCAGTCACTTTTCTTTTTAAAGATTTTATTTATTTGCCAGAAATAGAATACACACAAGCAGGCAGAGAGGCAGGCAGAGGCAGCGAGAGAAGCAGGCTTCCTGCCGAGCAAGGAGTCTGATGCGGGACTCGATCCCAGAACCCTGGGATCATGACCTGAGCCGAAGGCAGCGGCTTAACCAACTGAGCCACCCAGGTGTCCCACCAGTCACTTTTTGATCCATTCTCTTGGCCCATATCTACAATCTCGATGAGGCAGGCCCTATTTTTACTATACCAACTGAGCAATAAAACTGAAGATCCTAAAGATAAACTTTCACTCAACTAACCGTCAGTGGAATGGGAATTTGAACCCAGGCACCCCAGGTCTTGATTGTGCACTCTCAACCTTGACACTGAACTGAGCCGCTCAGGCAAGGTGGAGGGCTTCTGGGAGGCTGGGCAGAAAAAAAGAGAAGAATGCTTGCTGAATCAAATCCTACAGACCTAGGACATAGCTGTTGCACCTGGTATCACAACTGGTCAAGGCCACAGCATCTGCATTTATCTTTCCAGGCCCAATGTTTCTGCTGTGTGAGCCACAGAAGGCCTGGTACAGAGATTTACCACGTCAGGGTCTCCCAGGTCTTTTTCAGGGCTGACCTTGGCCTGAAAGACTGACCTCTTTTCAGATGAAGGGAAGAGCCTTGCTGCTGTCACAGTACTTAATCCCGAGGTTAAGGAGCCAAGGCGGTAGTTCCCGTGAGTTTCTGGTAATATCCATTTCTGGTAACATCCCACCCATGACTTCAGGGAAGATGCTGGCAGGGTGAGCTCAAGCATTTGCTGGGCTCGTTGCAACACAAGAGTTCCCCCACTCACTTGGCCTCTGATGAGCCACCAGCTTATTGCCGGACTGCACAGCAGTGGAATTAGGGTCTGTTCAGATCCTCAAGAATCCCCTAAAGTTTGAGTGCGTCCTTCTCCCCAGGCTATGGTCTCCAGGTCAGGAGCTCCAGGTCCTGCTGGGAAAGGCTCACAGGACACCTGACGCTCAGGATACCAGCTGCACCCAAGCTTTCCAATCCCCTTCTGCAAGAGCTCTGGGTTGCTAAACTGATTAAAATGTATCAATTCCGGGGCACCTGGGTGACTCAGTGGGTTAAGCCTCTGCCTTTGGCTCAGGTCACGATCCCAGGGTCCTGGGATCCAGCCCTACCTCAGGCTCTCTGCTCACTGGGGAGCCTGCTTCCGCTCCCTGCCTGCCTCTCTGCCTGTGATTTCTGTCTGTCAAATAAATAAATAAAAATCTTTAAAAAAAATGTTTCAATTCCCTGAGTGGTTGAGATTCTAGAGTAGTTGTTCTCAATACAGGAGTGGGGAGGACTTTGCCCCCATTTCAAAATGGCTAGAGACATAGATGGTTGTCAACCAGAAGCTGGGAGCAGGGGTCTTCTGGCATCTGGGGGGTAGAGGTCTGGGGTACTGCTAAACATCCTCAACTCAGGGTAGTAGCCCTTGCCTGAACAAACAGTTATCCAGCCCAAATTATGGAGAGGGCCGAGGTCAGGAAACCCTGTCCTAGAGGGTTTCAGCTAGCACAAGAACCCTTGGGAGGCTTGTTGAAAACGCAAAATCCTGTCTCCTCTGTGACTTTTTAATCCAGCAGGCTTCGGGATGGGACCCAGGAATCTGCGTTTTCAAGCATATCAGATAATGCTTGCAGGTAATCCATCCTGATTCAAAAACTCTGGCCCCCAGGCCTGTGTGAGCCTGCCTAAGAACCACCCGGAGTGCAGATGACAAGTCTGGGACCCTCACTCCATCCCCCAGAGACTCTGCTGTATGCTGCCTGGCTGGGTCCTGGCATTCGATGGCAGGTTCATGAACAGAACGTGGTCGGAGTCAGGCTAGACTTTGGCCATCTGCCCTCATTTTTCTGCTATCACATGTGAAGCAAAACTCTGGTGGCCAACTGACTTTGTTCCGGGAAACCCCAAGGTTTATAAACAAGGGTCATTTCCCAGCACACAGACATGGAGCTTATAACCCCTCCCACCGGCTTTCACTTCTGCTCTTCACACTCCCATTGCTGCCAACTATCCCGATTCCGTTCCAAGCAACTAAAACTCACCAAGGGGCTCACGTGAGGGTCTTCATCAAGGAGGGGTGACTCTGTGGCCTGTGGTAAAGTTACACTTGCGTCTGTACCTCCTCTTCCCTGTTCTGAATCTGGGCTGATGGGCGTCCCTTCTATAGCCTGGAATATGCCTGATCTCTCAGGGATGCTGAGGTGGGAGATGGCTTGGAAGGCTGGCATCAGAGCAGCATCAAGCTGGCAAATTTCCTTAGCTCCTTGCCCTTTGGTTTTCCCAAGCAGTGCCTGGCACGAAGCAACTGCTCAGTAAACATGGGCCATGGTTGCGCTTACATACCCTTGAAGGACATCTCACCCAGGCTGTGATCTCCTCTGGGGAATTGTCCCTGCTACCCACTAACAGCCCCGTTCTAAGGCCGCAGCCTCTAACGTGGGCTGGAGGCATTGCCCGTGGTGGCATGAACTTCTCTGGAGGTGTCGATCCTTCGCTGCAGCACTGCCCCCTGCCGGCCACCCTCTGTGTGTGCAGCTTCGCTTACCCTGGCCGCCTTGGGTCTTCTCTCAGGGCTTGTCCCGTCCCAGGGCGGTCTCTGAGGCTGCTTCCCTCCCCACTCTGCCACGAAGTATGGTGCAGGGTTATCCTACTCTCTGACCCCGCCCATCCATAGGGTTCTTGTGCTTCGACTGAGTTCTCCAAGCGTCTCTGTCTGAGGCTGACATTAATCGACGTGCCGCTCAGGTGGCAGGTTGTGGGTGCTTGAAACTGACTGCGGAAGACGGGATCTCAGCACAAGTGCCTCAGTCCAGACTCCGTGCCCAGACTCAGCCAGCCTGGCATGGCTCCAGGCAGCCCAAGGCTGGATTCCCTGGGACGGCCTAGACCCGCTGGGCTCTTGTTTGAAAAAGCTCTGGACTGTCAGAAGAATTTACTGTCCGTTCTAGCCAGTACCTTCTGCCTTGTACCTTCTTGCCAAAGTATCTTTGACCTTCTGCCCTTTCTTAGAGCATTTACTTAAAAAAACGCTTCCAATCCTGAATCCTTCCTCTGTCCCTGTGAGACATCCGTGTATGGAGCTCCTGCAATCCAGTGATGTTCTTCTTTCCTCCAAAATGAAATCAGGAAGGATCGGGCCTCGGTCCAGTGGCTGTGGGAGACACAGCTGACCTCGTGGCCCTTCCACTCACCCCTTTGTGATTTCCCACTTTTCCGACTCTACCTGAGCCCCCACTTTACCCCCTCTCCCTCCTCCCTCGTTCTCCCTTTAACTGCCCCTCACCTCAGCTCAGATGGGACCAAGCTCGGATCTCCCTGCTGTCAGCAGTTACAGAATAAAAACCTGCCTTCACAGCTTTAACTGATGTCTGGCTGTGTATATGTTGGACAATTCCTGCTCACCTTGCAGTTTCTGCTGTGGGTGTGGGGCTGGAAGCATTGAGAGGAACGCAGTCCTCACCAAGCGGTGGGGGGAGCACCAGATCCTGGGAGGGAGTCGCACACCCACGGTCTGGGCTGCTCTCCTCTGTCCCTGAACAGCTGCACAGGCAGGCAGGAAGGAATCGGTGGGAAAGTCACTGAGTTGGGGAAGGAGCTGCCAGCCCCGAGCTGCACAGAGGAGGCCTAGAGAGCAGGGGACGCTCCCCAGGACTCCACCTGAATAGGGGGACAGAAACACCTCCCGGGAGGGTCTGAGAGGAGCTGCAGCATCCCATCCCAGTGCAACTGAGAAGCCAGGGAAGGGAAACCGAGTGGGGAAAACAACCCACAACCAACCTGGGGCCCCAGGGCCAGTGATCTTCAGCATCCTGGACCTGAGGCCCTAGAAGAGGAGTCACAGGGACAGCAGGGGTCCCAGGGGGCCAGGCCTAGCTTCAGTTACAGCAGCAGGGGGAAGATGCCATGCAGTCTTACAGGGTATGTCCCCGGGCCCAGGGCCTGACCCACAGGGACCCAGGAAGGGCGACCCAAGAAGGTCCCCTCCTTGTATTATTCCCTTTATGTCCCTAGGTCTTTCCAAGGGTCCCATTGTCACTTGTCTTTCTCCCCACCCCCTTGACTTCTTGGGAGGGGGCCTTCTGATGCCTGGGACCTTCCCTCCTCTTGAATCACTTCTGGGAACTTGGCGACAATTACAGGCAGCCAGGTCCTCTCCTGCCTCCTTGAGGACCTCTTGTATCTTTATCTGCCTGTCCCCCATCACTGGTGTTCCTGAAGGCTCCTTCTCCGCCTTGTCTCACACTGCACTCCACCCTGTGGCCTCAGGCACCACATTATTTTATGCTGAAGACCGGCACCTCCTCCCACCCGACTGGACCTCACGGACATCTCCACGTGGATGCCCGGGGCACACCTGACTTGCCAGGAGACAAAGGGAACTGTAGGCCACCATTTCCCCTCAGAAACCTGCTCCTCTGTGGCTCCTCATGGAGCCTGGCCAGCCACCAGGACCAAAGACCTCCTGCTCTATCGCTCCCCAGAGGGCCCCCCAGCCCGGAGCCGTCCACACCCATTCCTGCCTCCCCCTCTCCCACAGCTCTAACCAGACCTTCCATCAGCCCACTTGCCTCCGCCGTCTCACCAGGCACCCTATTAAGAGGCTCCTGTCCATGACACACCTTAGAGATCATCCTAGAAACCAAGTAGGGTCATGTCACTCCCATGCCTTAAAACCCTTTCATGGTTTTGCACTGCCCTTTGGATCAATGCAAGCTCCTCAGAGTGTCCAGGCCCTTGATGATCTGGTCCCTCATTTGTCCCCATGCGCCGCCCCCCACCCCCAACCGTGAACTGCACTCCCTGGCCCCGGAGGGCCAGTCCTTCCTGCTCATTCGGTTCCAGCCCCCTGCAGGTGGCTGGTCACTGCCCGGGAGCAGGCAGGTGGGTGCGTTCAGGTATTCAGGAATGAGGCAGGCCACGCTCTGGAGATCTGGGGACCTGCTTTATTGCCCAGGCTCAGGGGCTGCGTGCTCCGTATCTGGGGTACAGATGAGTGGGGGTCAGAGTTCTGCTGGAACATTCCTGTGTCTTCCTTCTGCCAGGACTGATTCTGGGCAGAAGCCGCGACGGCCGTACCTTCTCTTCCAGGTCTCAGGAGAATGTCATTTTCAGTGTCCACGATCCAGACCGCAGCTCCAAGCCTCCATCCCCGTGTCCCCCAAACTACCCACTGAGCACGTGGGAACCGGGTGGACAGGGGCACGGCAGCCAGCAAACTCGGCCTCAGCCAAGACCTGGCCACCTTCATGAGCCACTGGACGCGATCAGGTTCTCAGGACCACCCAGACTCGACATCCCCCACTCCAGGAGGCCCGCAGAGGTCAGGACAGGAAGGGAGTCTGAAAGAGGGTGCAGTGGGATGTCAAAGGGAGGCCCTAGCCAGAGGTCTGAGCAACAGGCCAAGCCCGGAACCAAGAAATCTATGTGAGACGCATTGCAACTGACCACTCTTCCAAAGATAATACCCACTGAGCAGAATGTGAGTCACATAAATACACTCGATAAATACTCAAGATTGGTGTCTTCCCCCAGGGGGGCAACGCAGCAGGGGTGGGGAGTGTGGGGTGCCTGAGGTCTCAGCGGCAAATCTCCTGGGAGGAGGGCACAGGTGGGGGGTCCTGCGTTCCCTCTGGTCTGGTGCCGGCACATTCCGCCTTTCAGACCTCCGTCCGCTGGCGCGCCGCCACCCTCCCCTTCCCAGCGCAGAGCCCAGGCCGCTCCGGGGTGGACAGGTCTGGTGCGGGCCTCGAGGGCCAGGACGGGCCCAGAAGGCCACAGGGGTACCCAAAGCTCACCCACGCCTGTCTCTCTTCAGCCTCTCTGACTCCAGGTGAACTAGTTGCTGCCATCGAGGGGAGGGGGCTCTGAAACCCACTCCCCTGCCGTCCAGTGAGGGAGTCCGGGCCTGGGGCCGGGCTCAGACAGCACGGGGCTTCCCCGTGGAGGAGGGACGGAGGCAGGGGAGAGAGGATATTCTGAGGAGCTAGAGCTTTCGTAGCAAGCTCATTTAAGTGACTTTAGGACTATAAAGAATCCTAAACATACTGGTTTCAATCTTGATCCAAATCACTATGTTGCTTTTTGCGTGTGTTTTTTTTCCGTTACTTCAACTTTTTAAGAAATTTCACATCTGTGTCCGAAAATTAAAGAATTCCAGGAAAGGCCTTTGCGACACCCCAATCGGGTCTCTCCGTGTCACAGACAAGGAGGCCCCCGGAGGCAGAGATGCTGCCCGGGGTCGCACAGCAGGACCGTGGCGGAGCTGATGGGAACCAGCGGACTCCCCGTCCGGGGCTTTCTCGCACGTCCGGCCCGACCCGGGCTTGGTGCATCCCGGGCTGGACACCGCTTCTCCACAGGACAGGATGCCTCACTGGCAAAAGGCAAGTCCCACCCCCATCAGCTCCTGCCCAAGGTCTCCTTGGGAGGAGCAGGGGGAGTCTGAGGGCTGGTATGTTCTGCTCCAGCCTGACTCAGCTCGGGGCTTCCTAAGGCCCAGACGGGATGGAGAAGGCAGGAGCTGCTGGGACCAGGCAGGTCCTGGGGGAGGAAGCCAGGGAGGGGCCCAGATTCAGCTGTGAGGGTAGGGACAAAGGGGTCGTCGGGGACAGGACAGCCAAAGTCATCCAGGGAGCTGGGGCACCTGAAAAGCACATCACATGAAGAGGTCACCTCCTGGCTGTGGAGAACCCCCCTCCCACATCCTCCCTGGAGAACTTCCTTGTCCCTGCCTCCGCCTCGGCCAGTCAGCCCACTTCAACTGTCCCCCTCTCCGGTCAGTGTCTCATGGCCCTGTGCCCCAACACTCCCTCACCCAAAAGAGATCTGCACCCTGGCCACCCCGTCTGCGGTGCGCGAACCCACCACCGTGGCTCGGCCTGACCGGCTGCCAGAGGACCCTAGTCTTCCCTCAGTCCCTGACACCTTGCATGGCACCAGGCAGGGACAGTATCCGGTGCTCTGCATCTTTGTCTTTTCTCGCCCAATAAATGAGTGCCTGAATCAAAGCATGAACTCTTAGGGCACCCGGGGGCTCAGGTCATGATTCCAGAGTCCTGGGATCGAGTCCCACGTTGGGCTCCCTGCTACTCCTTCTCCCTCTGCCTTCCCCCCACCCCCGGCCTGTGATCTCGCTCTCAAATAAAAAACAGAATAAAATAAAGTGAACACGAACTCTAATGACTGCCCTGCCAGCTCTTCTCTCACACCTCAGTCCCCTTTCCCACCCGCACGGCCTGGGCCCCTGGTACCTGGAGCCGAAGCGGCAGTGGTTACTCCCACAGGAAGCGGACGTACCAGATAGTCTCATTCTTCAGCTGCGGCCCGAAAAGGGGGTTCAGCTGAGCCAGGATAGTGATGAGCCAGCTGCCAGGGACAGCACAGTGAGGGTGAGCCAGGAAGCGGCAGGACCCTGCCCCCTGCCTCTGGTCACATGCCAACCCAGCCCTGGGTTTTGTCATGGGCATTATCCCCGAGCTGATGCGTTGCAAACCCAGAATTTCTAGGCCCAGCATTCTCTTAAGCTGTCCCCCTTTTCTGCTTCGGTGCCCCTGCTCAGAAGCCAGCCTCCTTTCCCCAGATGTCCATTCGGTGTTTGTAATCGTGCAGAGCCAGAGCACATGCTGGTTCCCAGCCACCACCCGCTCTGTCCCGGTCTCTGAGCCAGCAAACCCCAGCCCCTCCGAGGCCCTCCCTGGGACCGATGAGGACATTCTGCCAATCCCTGAAGGACCAAGAAACAGCATAACGGGTCTTAGAGATGATCTGTCTGGGGAGAACTATGAAAAACTGTACACTCCCGTGTATGTAGGGGCACATCTAAGAGTCGTCATCATTTTTAGCAAGTCTAATTTTTTTGTTGTTAATAGGAGGTCGAAAATCGTTAACAGTAGATAAAGTGAAAGGAGAGAACTAGCTAATAGGAATAAATAGTTCATGATTCAATTAGATAAAATAGGGGTTTTTTGTTTTTAAAGATTTTATTTATTTATTTGACAGAGATTACAAGTAGGCAGAGAGGCAGGCAGAGAGGGAGGAGGAAGCAGGCTCCCTGCCGAGCAGAGAGCCCGATGCGGGGCTCAATCCCAGGACCCTGAGATCATGACCTGAGCCGAAGGCAGAGGCTTTGACCCACTGAGCCACCCAGGTGCCCTTATAGAACAGGTTTTAACTATAAAACATAACCCAAATCTGAAAGCAGTCACATACTTTTTTTTAAGGGTGGGCCTTATGCTATGTATTTTGACGAATTTGGCAGTCTTGAGAAATTTTCCAGGCACTTTCATTTATCGATTTGTTATTCCAGTTACTTTAAAACAATCTGTCACCTTTAGAAGAATCAGTAGCTTATCGCTCTTACCTGTCCTATTTTGACTGTTCGGAATTCAGAACACCCCAGCTATGTCAAGGCTAACCCACAAGAAGAGTGGATGAGACCCAGGACGATGGGAAGCCATGTAGGCTTCACGTGGCTTGACTGATCACAGGAGGGGCTTCCCTCAAAACAAGAACTTGGCCTTATTCCCTGGGTTGGCAGGTAGGATGCTTTAAACATGGAGCAAGGTGATGTGAAAGGCCTGGGTGGGAGGAGGGGTGTCCTTTTTTGTAACGGGGGAGGGGCTATGGTGAATGGCAGTTTTAGGAAGAGAACATCTGGACATTCGGGACCTGAACGTTGACTCCCTCACCCTATCCAGGTCCCTGGATCCCCTGGAACTCTTCTTCGACATCCCCAGGGCCCCCCTGTCCCAAGTTAGAAGACTCCCGCCCATCTGGTGGTTCAAAACTGGTTGTGTCACAGACACCCAGGAGTAGGTATTAAAAATACGGACTCCACAGTGCAGACCTTTGCAAACTGTGATTGAGTGGGTCTAGGGGCGCGGGCCTAAAAGCTGCATTTTATACTTTCTCCAGGAGATTCTGATGCCCGGACCGCACTGGCCCACTATAGCCTACGGACCGGACAAAGCCTGTTCAGGTGACACATTTGGAAGTGGACTCCAGAGCCCACGATTTCCAGCCCATCGCTCTCTCTGCTGTCCCAAACCGCCTCTCTCCCAGGCTTTATGGACTCAACCTTTAAGAAGTGGAATCTGTCACCACCAGGACAGAGGAGAGAGGGGGACTAGGGAGAGGAGGGATGACTGTGAGCCGGGGAGTAGTACTCACAAGAGGTAACAGCAAACCGCGGTGGCCACCAGCATGGTGATGATCACTCTGCAATGGAAGAGACAGGCAGGTCAGGATGGGTGGAACCAGCACCCTCAAAAGGCCTGGCCGGAGCCAGAGAAAGAGCTCCTGGGGTCGGCCCCTTTCCTGCCCCTTCCTGATGCCGCTGAACACAGGAGGCTGAGTTCTATTCAGGGCGGGAATTGTTAAGACAGAAGATAAAAACTCCAAGGGTTACCTCAGGGGAAACACATCTTGCCCACATCCAGGTTGTGTTACGAACTCCCTTCATCTCCTTCTCCACACCCACTCTTTCTCCATCTTCGTGTAACACCCCCAACCCCTCTCCCCCAGCTGCAGTTGTAGCATCCCACCATGGAGTGGTCTCTGGAATGCAAACTTCATGGGGCAAGGGGATGGAAAACAGAAGCTGGCAGGAGGCAAGGAGCCTGTGAGCCATTTCTGAGGCAGCGTTAGTGGCTATAAAGGGAGCAGGGACTAGCTACTCGTGTCCACACAAAGAGGACTGGAGACAGAAGCTTAAAATGCAGCAGGAGAGACTTCAGTTAGACAGAACTCACCAGGGTTTGCCGGAGAGGTGAGAGACTAAAATGGTTCACAAAGTGATGTGGTGGGACCCTGGGCCCTGCAGATCTTGAAGACCAGAGACTGCGCCCATAGGTCCAAGCAGCCTCCAGCCAAAGTTTAACCTAATCCAGACCAGGCCCCAGGACCCCTGGTCTAAAGCACCTGAAAGTGCCAGAAAATTACATTTGATCCATTACTTCCACATTACTAAGCCTCGTGGATCTACAGTGACGAAGGAGACAATTCACCCAGAGGAACTTGTAATCAAGAGGAGACAGCACTTCCTAACGGAGGATAAAATGATGCAGACGCTGATAAACGGTGCAACGGATACAGAAATCTGCTAGGGGCCCTTCAAAAAACAATAATACCGGCTAAAAATTATTCAATACATAACACGCGCGACGCGCTGGTAAGAGTTTTGCTTGCAGTATCTCGGGTAACCCTCACAGCCGCCTTAGAAGGCAGGTACAGCATCATTTTACCTACAAAGGAAGCGAGGCTTGAAGGGGTAACATTCGCTCAAGGTCACTGCCGGCGAGGGGTGGGCAAACCGTATCAGACGCCAGCCACGGCCTGTAGCATCACTGGCTGGAGGAGGCGGGGGGCGGGGGGGGGGCGGGGTGACCTTAACTGCCTCCCGTGTCAGTCGGCTCTCCACCTTTCTAAAGCACCACGGGCTCTGCCCTTTGGCTCCGACCGCCCGCCCGTTCCGAACTGCGCGCGGCCAGTGCGGACCCGCAGGAGTGCGGCGCCCGACAGGCCTCGGCCCAGTGCTCGCTGCACCGCCCGCCGCCGCCCGCGGAGGGGTCCGCAGGGAGGCCGGGCCCGCGCGCCATCCTTACCCGCGGTTGGGTCCTTTGGGCACGAACCAGGGCCCGGCGATGCCGATGAGACCCCAGAACGTGGTGAAGATGATGACCGGGAGGGCGAAGGAATGAGCCGTCATGGCCGGGCGCGGGATGCCCAGGCTGGGGTGCAGCGCCGAACTGCAGACGCAGGGGTGCGCGGGGTCCCAGACGGCCGGTGGGCGCCGAGCATGCGCAGCAGGACCCGGCGGCCCACGGGAGCGCGCGCAGTCGGCCCCGCGCAGGCGCGAGCGCGTCTCTCCGGCGGGGGCGGGCCTTCCGAGCCGCTGGGTTTAGGTAGCTTGGATCAGCTTCTGATAAGCTCTGACCCGCGGGACTTACAGGGCAGAGACGTGTGTCCAAATAAACTCAGCTTTATTCAGGTAGCAAAATGCTGAGAATCAAACATGGTTTTTTAGACCTCATTTACACCTCTTTGAAACCAGCAAAGGAGAGCCAATCACCCTGAGCGTCCCTTGCTGACCGACACCTGCATCAGGCAATTGGCCAATCTTCACACTGTCTTGCCAAATACTTAGCACCCTAGGAACTCCACACGTGCTTGAGAGAGAAGCAGAGGTCGGGAGCAGATTACACTAAGGTGTCTGGCAAGGACGGGGGGCTGGGGTCCCTCCCTGCCGCCCGGTCTCTATGGCTACTGGAATCAACCATGGGTTATAGTGCCGGTTAATTCAGAACGTCAGACGCTGTGGGCAGCAGTTATGGGGTGGGGGTAGGGATGGGGGGATGCCAGGATCAGAACGTGGAGATGCTATGAAGATTACAGGAGGGGAAGAAGGGTGGAGGCGTAGCTAGGACTCTGGCCAAAGCCTCACCTCTTCTATTCCCCGTGCCCTTCGGTTTGCTTTCTTGCAAGGCAAAAATAGGACAGCTCTCCAAAAAGGGCATCTCCAGGCCCTGGGTTTGAAATGAAGGGAGTGTCTTGAAACAAAACAGAGTTCAAGCTGGCGCTCACGGCGTGTCAGCCCTGGGTCCTGCGCAAAAAGGTGGTTAGTCCTCTTTGCCATTAGCTAGCACACCTGTGCCCCACAAGAAATGTGGATAGTGCAAATCTCTATGAGAAACAGCATTTTCAGTCACCTCTTCCAAGGGGACCGGCCTTCTCAAAAGCTGGCAGTGCTGTCTTCCTTAGTACATGGATGTGTAGGCCGGATGCTTCCCTTCCTGGCCTCCACCTCCGTGCCTAGAGTGGCACAGGGCACTGTGTGTGTGGAACTCACACACAACACTGCTGGAGGGACTGGCCTCATGCTCTGAGGACTCTTAAGGAATGGAAGAGGCCATGGGGAGGAAGCTTGCCAGAAAGTCACCTCAATTTGGAACAGGGTGTAGGGTGACAACCCCCACTTTGAAGGGTCTCTCTTCCATCCCACCAACTCACACCCACAACACCTAGCCTCAGGCAGATCCCTGAACTCCCCAGAGAACCTTACGTGGATGGGGGAGGGAGAGCCGGGCTCCTATCTCCATGGGGTGGCCACAGCTGTAGCTGCAGGGGCCCATGGTATACCTCAGACCCCAGACCACGGGACTGGGAGAGAGACATTTCCACAGGCTAACTTAAAGGCAGAGAGCGAGGGCGAATTCTGGCCCACAGCTGAAAACAAGAAGGCGAGGGCACTAAGGCAAAGTGCTAAGGGTGGGTGGCGGGAAGGGAGAGTCGGAAACACTGGGTACTGGGGGACACTGGATCCCAGCACCACCCTAGGACTGGGAGGAGGACAGACTGCTGGCTGAAGGCCAGACACCTTGTACTTGGAACACAGGACAGGGATGCCAGGTGCGAGGCTGGGACGCAGCACCACTTCTGGCCTGTCTGAAACTCGAAAAGTAGGGGGCGAAGAAGCCCTTCCCCCTGACCTCCCCATTTCCCACCCGTGGTTGGGAAGGCAGGACCTAGGCCCCACATCATCCCCACCAGATAAGCAGCCTTGGATCCTGTCCCTAAAATGAAGCTGCCCTGGAGGGGAAAGTGCTTTACTTCTGGGAGGCAGGGGAGATGGGGTGGGGGTCCTCAAGTTTGAGTGGACCCACAAAGTTCCTGGAGGATCCTGCAGACAATGGACCATCCCTGAGCCCCAGTCCCACGGATCTGATCAGGCAGGTATGGGGGGCCATATTTAACAAGCACCCCTAGTGATTCCTGGGCTGGTCCCAGAGCAACTTTGGGAAGAGTGGCACACTTAGGGAGCACATCTCCCCACAGTAAGGACCTTGGTACAAGGGACAAGGACAAGGGCTGAAGGCAGCTAAGTCCGCTCTGTGCTGCCTGAGGTCTGTCTTTCGGGGAGCTGGAGGCACCATCCGCAGACCAGGAGCCAGCAGGCACTTGGATTCTCTGCTGCCATGTCACGGAAGGGGAAATCGAGGCAGAGAAAAGAGGAAGGGATTAATTATGGTTGAACCTCTGCCTGCAGCAGAGCTGGGGCTGGACCATAAGCCTCCCCGGGGCAAGCGTGGACATGTCCACCCCTCCGGAGCCCGGGCTCACGTCCAGCACTGGTGCAGGTCACACAGAAGGGCTCCCACCGGTGAGAGGCAACAGCTCACCCGCAGAAAGACTTTCCTCCGTGGTCCTGGGGCTACAGGACGGCGGCCTCTCTTGAGGGCTTTGTGCAGAGGGTTTTGCTTGGCTCATCCTAAGGGAGGCCCTGGGAGGAGGGGGAAGAATTCTCTGCTGTGAGTCTCCCATCTGTAGTGGAGGCTTCCCTGTGTCTGCCATGGAGCCAGGGTGACAGATCCCAGAGCCAGGTCACCCTCCGCCGGTCCCCAGGCACCTCCTCTGTGCCGCTGCCTCCCTGGAGTGCTCCTGCACCATCCTGAGGGGCTGGGATGCTCCTTTTAGCCCTTACCCCCAACAGTCTCTCCCACTTCAGAGAAGTCCTCTTGTCCCCAGAACATGGGGTGACATCTTTCCTGATAGGATCATTTCCTGAAACACCTTGAAGATAAATCTGAGGTGGGAACCCTTCCACCTGTTTCAGTGCTGTGGGGTCACCGCTACTTAGAGAGGGGCCTTGGTAAACAGGCTTGTGCTCCTGATTACCCTGCCTCTCTGGGAGGTGGGCTTAACCGTCTTGTCACTGCCCACTTCCTGGTACTTAGAGAGTCCCCGCAAAGGAAGATTCTAGGGCAGCCTAGATTCTGCAGAGAGCCTGTCACCACAATTCCAAGGGGCAGGGCAGCAGGGGGGTCTCCAAGGCAATCCCTAGGAGTCCTGCTCCTGTGGGAGCTCTCTGTCAAGAAAGTTCAGGGGCCTCTTGGCTGGTATGGGGGTAAGGAGTCTGTCAGGAGGGCCCGCAATGCAGCCCTTCAGGATCTCCGCTGGCTCCCTGTAGGCTGGAATGGGTGGCTTCTGGATCACAGCCTCCTCCATATAGAGTGTCCCCGTCTTCTCCTTCCTGAGCCCCACTCCTTGTGCGAGAGGAAAGAGAACCCACAGTTACACCAAGGGGAAAACAGACTGGATGGCGATTCCCTTCCCACGTCATCTGTACCCCAAGGTATGCCCGGTGAGGACGGCACGCAGAACAGGCTAAGAGATGGGACGGCGGCTGCTCTCGGCAGGCCGGATCGAGTCCTGCTCTGGTCTTCTCTCACCCTGGGGCGTGGGTCTCACCCGGGGTGACTCTGCCCTCCAGGGGACACATGGCAATGCCTGGAGACACTTCCGGTCACTACAACTGGGTGAGTGCTCTGGGGACCCAGCGGGTGTAAGGGGTGCAGGTCAGGGATGCTGGAGATCCCGCCAGGCACAGGCCAGGCACCACGGCAAGGAGTGATCCGGCCCTCAGTGCTGAGAGTGCAGAGGTTGAGAACCCTGCCTAGGAAGGAGGGCCTTATCCTATCAAATTGGGTGGTGCCCTCTATTTGCTTCAGGGCTACCAAGCCCACCACACCAGTGAGAACACACCCGAGAACGTCTTTCTCCTTCACCCCCACGGGACTGGACGCGGGGAGCAGCTCCCGCAGCGAACGCGTGCGTGAAGGACGCGCCACCTGCCTCCCCACCCCGGTCCTCCCTGTCTCTTCTCTCCACTGTGAGCCCGGGCCCCTCGCCTTGCCCAGCAATGGGGCCGGGGCCACCCTGCTTCCTGCGGAGGCTCTGTCAATCCTGAGACCCAGCAGCAGCCCACGAGAGCACGAGCGCTAGAAAGTTTCCAGAAATAAGAAAGTGTCAAGGAAGAAACTTCACTGCCGTCACTGGGAAGGAAAACGTGAACAGCCTGGAGAGCCTCTTTGGTTTTCCGGGACTGCTTGAACAGAGGAAAATGTCCTGCCTTGGACCCAGTAACTCACCTGGCACAGAATGTAGTTTCTCCTCCAGCCAGGTCCCCACGCCCGCCCTCCAGTCTTGCGCTGCGAGGGGGGCTGTGAGGCCCCGCTCGTCAAGGACCCCTCCCCACCTGGCAAGGCCCAACCCTCTCCTCCACCTGGCCGCCGCACTGACTTCTTCCCTCCCGCAGCCCTGCAGAGAATGTGCTCTCGCTGTCCTCGCCTGTCCCTGTCCCGTGCACCAGTTACTGGAAGGTGGGCCGGACCTCCACAGGGTGCCACTGGCATCAAGTGCCAGATGCTGCGCCCTCTGCCGGAGAAACACCAAAGCACAACAAGGTGAGCTGGCCTGAGGTCAGGCAGCAGGGAGTAGAGCCAGGATCTGAGCCTGGGGCAGACTGGCTCGGAAGATGCACACTCCAAGCGGTACGCCCTGCAGGGTGGTGTGTGTGTGTGTGTGTGTGTGTGTGTGTGTATGTGTGCGCCCCTCTCTGGATCAGAAGCTGAGGGCACGGGTCACATCTCGAGCACCCACTGGGGATGCCCGAGACCAAGCCTCTGGTGACGGCTGCCATTGCCAGACTGTCCCAGACTTCAGGGTCAACGTGGGATCGGGAAGCTCACACTGGCTTCCCTTGCTCTCCTGCGCTGGGAGACCCTGTCACGGGTGCTTACGTGCGTGGGCGCGGGGCGGCACTCGGGTGCACGCGTAGACGTGGCTGAACCGCCGGCCCGAGGAGGTCAGGTACCAGTGCTGGATGGCAGGCTGTGGGTCGTACTCCGTGACGGCCACCCCATTCACCGCTGTCATCATGAGCATGTTGATCACCTCGTTGGAGAGCTTGGTCCTCTCATCGGTCCTGATCCGGTTCATGGCACTGAAGCCCCGCTCGCAGCAGGCGGTGGACACGGGCACACAGACCACGACCGCCACGAGCCTGCTCAGCAGGGGGAAGCGGCAGCCCTGGGCCAGGGCGTTCTTACAGAGCATGGAGAACGGGAGGTTCCTGCCCATGGCTTTCAGGCCCAGCCACTCCTCCAGGAGCGCCTCCTTGCTGTATCCCAAGGGGAGTGAGAGCTCGAAGGACCTGGCAAGGGCCAGAATATCCTCGTTCCCGAAACTGGCCAGTTCCAGCCCACTTGGCCAGGCCACGGTGTCAAACACCTCCATGTTCTTGAGCTGCGGGGGCCGGGCCGTGTCAAACCTTCGCTGGAGGTACTCGATCCCCGTGACGATCACCTTCTCCCGATCCGCCTGGAAGCGCTGTCCCGCCCCCTCCTGTCTGTCCAGGGAGACGCCGTGCAGCCGCCCCTCTCGGAAGGCAGCGTTGAACTCGACCTCCCTGGGACCTGCCTGGTGACGCAGGGCCTCCAGGGCTACGTAGGCCCGTCCCAGCGCTGAGTTCACCTCTGTAACCGGCACCATCTCCTTCTGGCACACCTCCGACAGGGGCCTGTAGATGCTCAGGAAGTCCAAAAGGAAGTGGCAGAACTTGACGAAGTGGAAGCTCTTCATCAGCTTCAGCAGGCCCTTGGCCCTGTGCCCCGTCTGGCCCCCCGCTTCCACCACGGCCTGGAGGTGCCGAGCCAGGGCCGGCCAGCTCACGACGAGCGCGTTCAGCGTGCGCCTCCTGCTGACCACCCAGCGCATGGCGTTCAGGTCCTTGAGACAGATGATCTCCTGCTTCAGGGCCCCGGCGCCCTCCTGCAGCTCGTTCAGCCTCTTGTTCGAGGACTGATAGAACTTGAAGACCGTGCGAATGTGCCGGTCACACTTCTTCACCAGACTGATGCCCCCACACACCTCCACCACGGCCAGGTGCAGCCGGTGGGCGACACAGTGGACGGGCAGCAGCTGGGGGATGACCTCTTGGAACTTTTCCACCAGGCCCCCTCTGCTGCTCAGCACGGTGGAGCCGTCGGTTCCCAGGCCCACCACCCAGCCGGGCTTCCGGAAGGGGATGTCCAGCTCATCCAGGGCAGAGACCACAGTCTCAAAGTAGCCGTCCACCGTCTCACTGTAGAGAGGGGCCAAGGTGATGTACGACTCTTTCACCTCTGTCCCCTTAAAGTAGCGGAGATAAATCCCCACGCAGGCCTGGTCCGAGGCGTCCGTGCAGCAGTCCAGCAGCACGCTCACACACGGAGAGTTCCGGACATCCTCGAGGATCTCCTTCCTCAGGGTCTCGGAGATGTACTTGATGAACTGTGTGCAGGCCGTGCGATTCCGGTACTTGCCCAAAATCATGGTCCCGGTGCTCTGGAGGAGTTGCAGGATCTTCTCAAAGTCGTTCAGGGGCCGCGAGTGGTACGCGATGGAGTAGGCAGCGTTGAAGAGGTAGCCCATGCTCGCCATCAGGTCGCTGGACATCTCCGGGACCAGCGCAGCGGGAGGCGCGTCCTCCGTGATTTCGACAGTGTTGACACAGAGCTTGTGTGCTTTGCTGACCTCGTGGTATTTTAAAGTCTCCACTTTAAAAGGCCCCGTGTAACCTCGGACTAACCGGGATGACTTGTCGTGGAGACTCGGTCTTTCTTTGCAAGCTGAGCAGAAGAGCTTGGTCTCCTTTGGGTCAATTACTAACCATGGGAACTGCCCAAACCATGACCTCTGAATGGAACGGGGTCTGTACGTCCTCTTGATCTTCCCAGGGCCATCTATTCCGACTGCACAAAGGCTGGAATTGCAGTAGGAGCTACGTGTCTCCAGAGGAGCTGCTGGAGGCACGGGAGAGTCTATCGGCAAGGCTTGTGTGTCTGCCTCTCTTCTGGCCCCCACCTTCTTCTTCCCTTTGGAACAAATAAAAATGAGTTTGGTTTTGCTGCCCAGAACTCTGCAGCCTCCCCTCAGTGAAGACATCCCAACTTACTGAGTACCCCTCATGCAAAGCAGAGTTGAATGTGGCTTATCTACCCTTATAGAGATCATCCGAGACTTCTCTTTAAACCCTTCCCCACTATCATCTGTGCGAGCCAGTCTGCTCCCGAGGACGTGTGTGCTATTCTTGTGGGCTCTCCGTCTCTACCCACGCAGCTCCCCTGCGATCGTGTGACACCAGCTGCTCATAAGCTTAATCAGCCACCTTGGCCATAGCCGCTACTGGGTAAACAGGTGACTTTAATCCTCTTTTGAGGCAACAAAGAAATGAGGTTAAACATCTATAAATCTTATGAGCCTTAGGAGTCTACGCAGCAGCAGCGAGCCAGTAAGCCCCAACTAAGAGACGCAGAACAAGGAGCTTGCACAGACCAGTGGTGCTGCCCCTGGAAACTGGAGGAGGAGGGAAGAAGGGTGGCTCCCAGGCCCGCGGGTCACACAGCTCCTTACAACCAGGCCTCCCGCATGAGCCCCTATCTGCTCCACCATGGGTCCTGTGAGCACATCTGCTCATCAAAGGGTCCCCTTTGTCCCTCACTGTCCCTGTTTCCTTACTTGACACTCGGAGGGCAGAGGTAGTTTCTTGCTCGTCTTTGCCCAGGAGAGCCTGACATAGGCCCGGTGCGCCGCAGGAGCAGGACAGGGACAACCGAATGGACAGGGGATGACTTGCCGTGGCCACACGGGCCCCAGGATGTGCCCTTCAGAACTTGGTAGGTCAAGACTCACCTGGAGGACAACCTTTCCCCCACTTCGGCCTGTTTGGGTCCTTGATCCAAGGTGCAGCTCGGCGTTCCAGTTTTGAGATCAAGTCTGGTTTGGCAGCGGCAGGCCCTGTCGCAGGGATGGAGAGTCACACTGAGGTCACTGCTCTGAACCATCAAGTCAGGTAGCCCGCCCGAAGCTACTTGTGGAAACTGAAATGTTCAGCTCAGCCTCTGAGTCTATCTCGTAATAAAGTCTACTCAGCCAGGGCCACGAAGAAAACATTCCCATCTGGTGTGCCAATCTAGTCCTAAAACCCAAGAGGTGGTCAGATTCAGGTGCAGCCCTTGGCCAGGATAAATCACAGCCTCAGCTCCGTGGGCCAGCCGTGGGGGCCAGGAGTCAGCTGAGCGCGTCTGGAGGGAGGTGCCCGTGGAAGGGGACACGGGGTGCAACAGCAGGAGAGGGCAGGGATGGTAGGGAGAGCCACATGAGACTTGAAAGGCCCCTTAAAAATGTCCACCACCTGCCACGGAACCTTAAATCCGACTAGAAGAGATTCTGCCCTGGGGTTAAGCACTGCCCTTTGCTAAAGATACAAATATTCTCAGGGGTATGAAAAGAAATTGCTTTCTTGATTTAAAATAAAATCCACCAGTATCTACTTACGTGCTTTGGTATGTGCGTGAATGTGTGCATAAACTTTCTGTGGAAGGACACGGCAGTGACCGCTAACTGTGGCTTCTGGGGCCAGAGTCATCACTGTCGCCCCACAGCTTTTGGATCACGTGAATGCATGTATAGATTTATATCTGTTACACGTGCATGTGTGTATCCGTATATTCACTAATAAAAAAGTAATTAATACATTGTTAAAGTGCGGTAAACTGAACGCGTATCCTTCTTAAAACATCTCTAAAATGAGGGCAAAGGAGTAGCACTACTACCACTACACAAGGGATACAAAGAAATGTTAATGCATTTTTGGAAGAAGGAAAGGAGAAGAAGGAACAGAGTTGAACACCAAAAGCTGGCAAAGGGGGCAGCACGGAGAAAGAAGCGAGTCTGACTGCAGGATATCCGAAAGACTCAGGGACTGGAGGCGCCAGGAGTGGTGGAAGGTGGCGGGTAAGGAACGGGTGGGAAGGGCGGGCGCCCAGTCTGCAGATGCCACTCCAGCCCAGGGCCTCCCGCCTACTCCAGGGGAACCGAGAACGCCATCACCTTTGCCCACCCTCACCCGAGGAGGAGAATGGAGATTTAGCTCCTGGAAAAACTGAACCAGAAAGGTTCTAGACCAGTGAGAGTGGGCATGGTGGAAGAGGAAGGAGAAGGCTGCAGTGATGAAGGAAGAGTCTGTGTTCTGATATGTGCATTACTCAGCGCCAAGGTTACACCCAGGCTCGGCGGCCCACCCCAAGCAGGGGACTTGGGCAAGCCGTCTTTGGAGAAACAGAAATGCCCCTCCTCACTCCCCGATGCCTCCTGCCGCTCTCCAGTGAGGCCTGCAGGGAAATCTGTGTTTTGATGAGCCCCAGCCTCCATGCAGAGCCGCGAGCCAGGTTTCTCAAGGTTTCCCTCTGAAACCTGGATGAGCCACAGGATAGTTATTTAAGACAAGCCTTTAACATGAAATCAGTAGGAAAAGGGATCAGAGGACCTACAGAAACTGCTGGGAACAAAGTGGAACTAAAAAAATTTTAAAAAAAGGGCGCCTGGGTGGCTCAGTGGGTTAAGCCACTGCCTTTGGCTCAGGTCATGATCTCAGGGTCCTGGGATCGAGTCCCGCATCGGGCTCTCTGCACAGCAGGGAGCCTGCTTCCCTCTCTCTCTCTCTGCCTGCCTCTCTGTCTACTGTGATCTCTGTCAAATAAATAAATAAAATCTTTTAAAAAAAAATAAAAAAAAAAAAAGGAATTAAAAAGCGGAATTCAGGGACGCCTGGGTGGCTCAGTTGGTTGGACAACTGCCTTCGGCTCAGGTCATGATCCCGGAGACCCGGGATCGAGTCCCGCATCAGGCTCCCAGCTCCACGGGGAGTCTGCTTCTCCCTCTGACCTTCTCCTCGCTCATGTTCTCTCACTGCCTCTCTCTCAAATAAATAAATAAAATCTTTAAAAAAAAAAAAAAAGCGGAATTCATGTTCCCAGATACAAAAGTGGTGAGAGTCAACCGCAAAAGGAGCAATGGGGGCTTTGAGGTTCAAAGTAAGATAGAAGAGGGGCACCTGGGTAGCTCAGTCAGTTAGGCTGCCGACTCTCGGTTTCAGCTTAGGTTGTAATTGCTGGGTCACGGGATCGAGCCCTGTGTGGGGCTCTGTGCTCAGTGGGAGTCTGCTGGAAGTTATCTCCCTCTCCCTCTGGTCCTCCCCTGGCACACTCTCTCTCAAATAAATAAATAAAATCTTTAAAAAATATGATTGAAATATTAAAACATTCAACTGAATCGTTAGAGCATAAACTTGAGAAAATCTCCAAGAAAGTAGAACAAAAAGGACAGAAGCAGAAAATAGAAGAAGAAAAAAATAAACTAGAACCAGAGGCTCAATTTAGGAAGTCTGATATCTAACTAACAGGACTTCCTGGAAGAAAGAAAAGAGAAAATCGATAGGAAGAAGTCCTACAAGAACATTTCCTCAAACTGGAAAATGCGAGTTTTTGCCTCGAAGAGAAGCACCAGGTGCCCAGGACGAGAAGTGACACATCTCTGATACTATGGAACACTTCAGAGCGCTGGACTAAATCTTAGAACCTTTCAGAGTAGAAAAAACCAGCTGTGTTCAAAGATTTAGTTATAAAAAGGCACTTAGACTTCTCAACACCAGTAAAACCTGAAGGCAATGTTTTCGAAATACTGAGGAAAACTCCTTCCAACCTAGATTTCTATGCCCAACTTCCAACTGTAAGGGCAGAGTAAGGCATGCCTCCCATGCGCCCTTTCTTGGGAAGTTCCTGGAGGCTGAGCTCCAATGAAATGAAGATAGAAACCTGGAAGGAGCCTGGGGACGGGAGTGGGACAAAGGGAAGTGTGAGGCCACAGCTGTGCAGGTCTAGAGAATAACCAGTGTAGACAGAGCAGAAGGACTGGACTCAATAATGGACCTCCCCAGAGAAAGTGAAGTTGATCCATCACAGGATGCCTGATCAA
Source organism: Mellivora capensis (assembly GCA_004024625.1). Lineage (NCBI taxonomy): Eukaryota > Metazoa > Chordata > Mammalia > Carnivora > Mustelidae > Mellivora > Mellivora capensis. The sequence goes on along the minus strand of PISX010003450.1, from coordinate 81,445 downwards.
GGCTCAAAGACTCGTCAGAGGAATTTTATAACTCCCTGGGAGAGCCGGAGAAGAATCGTTGAGAAGTATGCGCTGTGGTGAGTGCCGTGAAGTGTGTAAGCCTGATGACTCACAGCCCCGTACCCCTGGGGCAAATAATACATTATATGTTAATTAAAAATAATAATTAAAAAAATCGTTGAGAAGACAGAAAACTAGCAAAATAAAAAATAAGAAAATATTTCAATTCAGGGGGGGAACATCCTCCAACAAAAGAAAATCATCCTAATATGCCACTTTGATCAGAAATAAGTAATCATGATCATAATCAGGCCAACAATTTACACTGAATTCATCAAGAAAGTGTGATGTTCTTGTTCTGAGAGGGTGGAGGGACAGAGTGGGGGCCCGGGGTAACGGAAGACGGCTGGATCTTCACCTCCCATGGTAGGAATCAAGAGGGAGTATCCATGTAAAAATCAACAAATCAGGAACAGCGATAAACACATGCGACAGGAAATTAAAGTGTGAGTCAGTCTGTCTGCCTGTTTTGGCTCAAGGTCTAAAAAGATAGGAGCCAACTGTCCCCCACCCGAAAGCTAGATCACCAAGGCCTGACTTGGATAAGAGGGTGGCCGAAACACGGGGCTGTGACCCTAGCCCTCGACACAAAGAAGGAGTCAGAGCACTGGAAGTGAAGAGATCAGGAAGCTGGATATTAGAGATGTTTCTAAAGAGATGTCAGTTGTACTGTGAGTCCTCCACACCACCATGGGGAGCAGTGGTATGGGCTGCTTTCCCCTGACTTTAAGCCTAATGGGAATGACATCCTGTCTTTTATCCCCTGGGCTATGGGGCTCCTCATGAATCCAGGCTTGCAGAAGACTAAAGGCAGAATCTGACAGATGGGCTCCTTCGTGGTGGCCATGTTGGGAACAGCCTACTTTCCCAGGGTCTGTCGGAGCAAAGGATATGCCTTCTGTGGTCCGGATGTGGCCCCAGAGGGAAAGAGAAGCCTGGAGCCACTTCAAAGGATTCTGCCCCGCCGACTGTCTGTTGGGAGCCCAAGAACGAGCCCCCGTGAGGCTGACTGCCAAAGGAGATGCTCACTGCCGGTGTAGAGGGGACCGCAGTGAGTGATGGCAGGGGCACGGAGAACCCCCACTCATCCAGAGAATCAGCTTTCCACAGTCCCAGCCACAGGGGATGTCAAGTCAAACTCTTGTCCTACCTCTCCCTCCCATTCACCCACCACTGTTCCCACCCAGGACACAGCAAAAGTCATGGAACCAGCCCGGGGAGGAGGAGGAAGAGGACCTCCTCCTTCCTACCACAACATTCCAAATTCCACGCCTGGGCCAGGATGAAGAAGGAGAGATGAGAAACTTTAGCTTTAGCTGAAGGCCGAATTTTTGACTACTACATGAAGACTACACTTTTGTTTCCTAATTTGGGGGGAGGGTGTACATTTCTGTAGCATTTAAAACCTATTTAAAGTTTCAATAGGGGACCCGGGTGGCTCAGTTGGTTAAGCATCTGCCTTTGGCTCAGGTCATGATCCCGGGGTCCTTGGATTGAGCCCCATGAGGGGTTCCGTGCCCCACAGAGAGCCTGTTTTTCCTTCTCCCTCTACCCCTCCCCCGATCGTGCTCTCTTTCTCTCTGTCAACTAATAAATAGAAATCTTTTTAAAAAGTTTCAATAATTAAAAAATTTAGAATTTTAAAACGTTTCAATATTAATACAAAGAACTCCAATCATTAACATTTTGTCTCATTTGCCCTATCACGCTCATGCGTTCTTGTGCCCTCCCCCGCCTTGGCCCCCTCTGTGTATGTGTATAATATAAATAATATAGAGGCAATATTTTTCTAAACCATTGAGAGGAAATTGTTTCATGCCCGCTTTACCCTGAAATGTTTCGGCACGTATCACTCAAGAAAAAGGACATTCTCCCCTGGGGTGGGCAGAATTCTCACATGAGCTCCCATGACCCCAGCCTTTCCTCACCCCCGCTCCTTATGGTCTGGTTGGAACGTGTGCCCTGACACCACACCCATGATGATGTGACGTTACGTGGCCAAAGAGAGGCTATCTGGGTGACTTCCCCCAACTACATCAGCCCTTGAAAAGCAGAGCCAGTTGGATCTTCAGAGCACCAGCAGCGATCCACACACGGGTGCCGGCCTTGAGGCTGGAGACGGCCGCATGGAGGGGACGGGAGAGCGGCCTGTGGGAGCTGAGAATGCTGCCTGGGGGAAAGCCAGCAAACGAACGGGGACCTCAGTCCTACAACTGAAAGGAACTGAGTTCTGCCAACGACCTGAATGGGGCTGGCAGTGATTCTTCCCAGAGCCTCTTGGTAAGAGGCCAGTCTAATGGACACCTTGACTTTGGCCATGTGAGACCCTAAGCAGAGAACCCAGCTGAGCCCATCTGGACTTCTGACCTCCAGAATGGTAAGGTTATAAATAAGTCCGATATCTAGCCACTGGATTTGTGATCGTTTATTGTATGACAACTGAATTCATCTGCTCAAGAGAAACCAGAATGGAGACCACAGTTTGAATAGAGCCCCAGACCGAACACTCATAATCAAATCTTAAGCCGCCCTCATTTTGCCTATAGAGGGACACTGGCTTTAAAGGAAACTGAAGCTTTCTACATGATAGTGTGACTTACTACAACTTCCAAGCCAGTCACTATGCACAAGAAAACTTCCACAGTGCTACTACCCCAGAAAGAATGTAAATTTCTAGTAACTAATTACAAAAACAACAACAACAACAACAACAACAACAAAACCTCCCCTGTACATAGCTTATAAACCGAGCTTTAAAGGCTGACAGCCACGCTCTTAACCACCTTGGGCTTGAAGTCTCCCTGTTCGTGAACAGCTCCTTTCTTGCTCCCTGTGATATTCGTATCAAGGAAAGCTCCTTGAATTTTCTTCTGACAACCCAAAGGGTGAGGAAAAAAAGCTGCACGGAGCTGATCCAAGCAAGTAGTGATCGGAAAGAATAGAGCGGTCTTCTGAGTGCGTTCTATGAGGTTCGCTCTTTTGAAAGTAACGTCTGTGCATATTTCTTAGAAATCACGAGGCATGTTACTAGAGGAAGCAGCTAAGAGCCTCTGGGGAGGAGGACCCAGCAACACAGAAAGGTGAGACAGGGTACTGTCATTTTTGGGTCAAGTCTTGTTAGAACTATGCAGATTTTTTTAAAAAAAGTAATTAAGAAGAAATACTTGTAAATAACTGGAAACACACAGGACACTGACTATCCCCGAATCTGTGCACTTCATTTATCTTTTCCTTCGGGACTGGTCATCTCTGCCTGCCCCACCATCGTCGTGCTGGCCGTGGGGAATACTGTGCCTCAACTGGACTTCTTGGAAGCTGTGGCTAAAATGTTGCCTGAAACCTTTCCTTTCTGTTCCCTTCAGAATGCGTGAGATGGAGGGAAATTTCAAACAAATTTTTTTAAGTCTTAGTAATGGCAAAATGGCAAAGGGGACCTAAGTACAACAAGTGCGCGTGCACACACACACACACACACACACCCCTATTCCATAAAAGTCCATAAAAATGGTTTGGTTTACACGCAGACTTCTAACCCTTCCAGGCTAACACCATCCCAAGGTTGGCAGGCCACACCCATGAAGCACTGGGAGACAGCTGCCCTGGCACCCTGCCTTGGTTCTCTCCTAGCTCCTGCAGCGCCCCCACATGGGGGCCATCGCATAGCCCACCAGGCAGCAGGGGCCTCCGACTCATCATACGAGCCATTTGAACCCCAGCTCATCTCTCACTGAGGGCCTGCTCACTGGGTTTTGGTTTCTTCCTAGAGGTGTGACTTCTGGCCCCCGCTCCGTGAAGTCTATAGCTGATGACCTCGCCTACAGAAAGGGCATGGCCCCCCTGAAGTGTATGACCTGCCACTTAGTAGGTGATGACAACTTTACTAATAAAAACAAGGGATTCCACAAAGTCCCCATATTGGCATGTCTACCTTGCCAATATGTTACCGACCAATATTAGTTTCTTTTTTTTTTTAAGATTTTATTTATTTATTTGACAGACAGAGATCACAAGTAGGCAGAGAGGCAGGCAGAGAGAGAGGAAGGGAAGCAGGCTCCCCGTTGAGCAGAGAGCCCGATGCGGGGCTCGATCCCAGGACCCTGAGATCATGACCTGAGCCGAAGGCAGGGGCTTTAACCCACTGAGCCACCCAGGCACCCCCCAATATTAGTTTCTTAACAACAGAATCTCACTGAGTTCTCTTTCTGGAGGAAAACAAGAAACGTCATCAAATATGAGCAAAGTCTGAAACCAGAATTTAAAGTACAGAAATAAAAAAACAATTGGAAACTCTGTAGAATGATAAATTAAATAGCTCCAATAAGCAAGTCTACTTTAGAAAAGGCCAAACTAGGAAAGCATTAAAAACAAAACACACGCCTCTTCTTTCCTCCATAAACAAAGTGACTGTCCTCTACACGTTCGGTCCTATTGAAAAGACAGCTGTTGGGGCCGAGGAGGGGTGACAGGTGAGCGGACCCGCCCTGCAAACACTCCATCTGTTGACAAGCTTCCGTCTACGCAACTTAACTGCCAAATATCTGACAGAAATTAACACTAAGTCTGACTACATCAAGCTGAGACTGTCTTTTTAAGAACAGGTAAAACAGTTATAAAATCTAAAAGAACGAATCTACTAGTTGTCAACCCTATCAAGAGCAATGGAAGCATGAGCTGGGTTTCCTCAGCAGAGCCGAGCAACAGGAAACCAAGAGCATGATGACCGATGACCGCCACCGCTGAAGTCCCACTCGCTGAGCTGCTGCAGCACGAGCTGATCACCTGATCACCAGGCACAGCCAGGCCCCTTGCTCCAGCAAGTTCTGGAGGAGGGAGGAAGCTAACGGTGACCTGCACCAAAGGTGTGAAAGGGCCGGGCAAACTAGCAGCCTCCTGCAGGGGGAACTGGGGATGGGAGCCAAGACTAGAAAACTCTTATATTGTTTGAAGTCTTAAACAATCTCACCTTATACCTGATGTATTATTATTATTATTATTATTATATTAACAACATGATTTGCGCAAATCTTGAAACGGAAAGAGATGGGAGTCTAGCTGGCAATAAACACCCACGAGCGGGAGTGTAAGGCACATGCAACACACAAACTAGGAAGAATTTCACTCTCTCTGTTTTCCAGCTACATGTTTGGGATTCCCAGGTCTGTCTTCTCATCTGAAAAGATTACTACCACCCGCCTGGGAGGACTAGTTTAAGGTTTAGAGAGGATATAGACAGGAGACGCAACACAGCACCCACACGAGGTACATACTCAGGAACCAGCAGAAGGCACTATTAGGATTTCCGGACATAAGACTAAAAGAAAGACACAAAAGCTTCCCAAACACCCAGTGGAAGCAGACCATAGTATTTCAAGACAAAATATAAGAAATGTTAAAAATGGACAGAAGATTTGGTTCAAAGGCCAATAGAACTTTTCTCAGCTCTGAAAATCATGATGGGGCTTTCTTTTTCAAAATTTAAGTTCCCTCCAAGGAGAAGTCCTATTCATAAAAACTAATAATACTAATTGGAAGTACCAAGTACTATTTGATTCTCAACTCTTGAAGTGGTTGTCACGGGAGGATGAATTATGGGAAAAAAAAACACTCGCCAAAGCAAAAGAGCGCCTGCGCTGTATTTCAATGCTGTTTTACATCCCAGTGATCAGCTCAATGCCCTTTAAAAGGTCATTTTTAAGCATATAAATCATTTTTGTTTGTCGCCAGTTATATTCTGAAGGCTCCTTAAAGTTTTATACGTCACACATGAGAACTGTCCAAATCAGACAGCAATGAAAGGATAATTGCTAGAGACCTAATTAAAGTCACAAAAAGGGGTCACACACGCAGCTGTTTCTAGACTTCTGCACCTGTTTCAGTCCCCCAGGCGACTGATGAGGACAGCCCCCTCTCTCTACAAAGCCTTCCCTGACTCCTGCTGCAACCCTCACGCAAAGCTCATTGCCCTTCCTCTGATGATACTTACTGTTCATCCAAACAGAACCTAACCCAGACTGAACTGTCCCTTGTCTCCCCCAGGGAGCGAAGATTTCCCCGTTCCTCACTCATGTCAGTTAAAGAGAAACTGACCAATGCCTGCACGGAGCTCGACCAGCCCGGTGTCCAGAGATGCCCCGTGCTCCACACCGGTCACCTGCCGCGCTCCACGGGGTCCCGAGGGCACGGCGCATCACTACTTCGAGTTCCTTTCAAGGAAAAGCCAACTTCTTTTAAGTGGGTGTGCACTTCTTAAAAATGAATTTCCCTTCATTCTCACTGATTTTATTTATTTGTCAGCGAGAGAGAGAGTACACACACGCAGGCAGAGTGGCAGGCAGAGGCAGTGGGAGAAGCAGGCTCCCTGCCGAGCAAGGAGCCCGATGTGGGACTCGATCCCAGGACCCCGGGATCATGACCCGAATCGAAGGCAGCGGCCTACCCAACTGAGCCACCCAGGCATCCCCATTCTCACTGATTTTAAACAGGGGTGGTGATGCTCTTTGAAGATGTACTTCGCCCGAGTGCCCTGGGCTGAGGGCATGATGACAATACCTCTATTGTCATAAAAGAAACCAGTTGTTTTATCATTTCTGAATGTTTGGGGAGCCATTGAAAAATGATGAACAATGAAAAAAAATGATGAACAACGATAAAAACAAGCACGTAGGTCAGGAATGTGCAGAACATAATCCATATCTTAGCTGCGCATGAAAGGTCAGTAGAGACCGAGGGCTAGGACATCAATGAAATCACAAATATCCTTAGGTCTTATCCTGTAGAAGCCACAGTGCAGATGGCTGCTGTATTCCTAGGTCACGTACAGCAGCCTCTTCTGGAAGGTTGCTTTCATCAGACATGCTAGTATGTAAATGAGAGTTTTCTAAGATGAAAATCTGTCTTCCCCTTCTGATGCTCCCGAGAACCCTGGGTATCTGATGGTAACAGGAGGCAAAGAGACCAGGAGGCAGATTCGAGAGAGAGCACTCTTCTGAGAAGGTAACAAGCACTATCATGTTCATTTTTCTCCAGAGCCCCCTCCAGTGACACCTCGGCTGAGCCCACTGACCCTTGCTGGCCCCCAGGCACAAGGAAGCAGGCCTGGCACAGAAGGAGAGGCGCCTCCACGCCTCTGCTCATGCTGTCCCTTCCTCTGTCATGTCCGGATGGCCTTCCTTCTCCTGTCCACCTGTCCTGCCCTTTGACTCAGTTAAAACATATCGTATGCTGTAAAGACTTTCCTGATGCCTCCCGCCCATGGCCAGCAACATGGAATCACCCTTCCCAGCAGCCCCACCGCACTTTTCTGAACTCCCTTTACGGAGCTCGTGTTATTTAGAGTTTCTTACTCAAGTGTCTGTCTCTCCTGAAAACCTGCTAGCCCCCGAAAGCCAAGACCTTGCTGCGTTTGTGTTCATCGGGCGTGGAGGAGGTAAGTCAATACATGTTCAGTGGAGCATGGATGGTGGATGGCGAGATGGATTCAGGGGGTGAAGAACTGCAGCCCCAAACAGGGAGAGTTCTGAGGTGCAAAAAGTATGATCTCTCTCTGCCTATGTATGGGGAGAGGGCAGAGATGGGAAGATGACCACAAGCCACAGCTGCCCTTGTGGGTATCCCATGTCGGACCATGGTGGCGAACAAAGGTCTACGTGAGTCTTTACCCAGGGAAGCCAACAGCTCATAATTCATCCGCATCACGTCTCTGTACAGCTCCTTCTGCCGCTTGACTAGCATGCCCCACTCCTCCCGGGTGAAATACACCGCCACATCCTCAAACACCACCGGGAGCTCCTCAAACACCACAGGAACCTCCTCAAACAGCCCCTCTTCAGAAGGATCCTGCAACAAAGAGCAGCAGTCACTCAATACGCCTCTTAGGCCAGACACTCAGTGGGATATTTTTAGGGTCCTTCTCAAGGCCTGCTTCTCTTGGGAGGCTCTCCAAGAGGCCCAGATGTAACTCTGAGGAATTAATGACTCCATTGAACGTCAAAGAAGCAAATTTGTGAGGCCCAGAGTTAGTAGGTAAAACAAATGAGCCTCGGCCTGATGCTAGGGTCTCTGAGAAGGACTTCAATGCCCTAGAGCCTTATGCCTGCACTTGGCCCCATCCGGTCCCAAGGGGGTGCTTCTACCCATCCGTGACTACAGCGGTGACCGTGGGCCTCTAGCACCTGCCGTGACTCCCCGCTGGGAGAGGGCGGAAGAAGAAGAAGTGCAGAAGAATGAAAGACGCTTACATTCAGTGAGCCTGCGGACGCACGCCTTGTTCCTAAAGGAATTCACATCATAAACGGTCAGACCTACTTATCAGGTTCTAATACTGAAAAGTAGAAGGAACATGAACATGAAGAGGAATGAGCTTCTTCACTTTTCCAGATTCTGGAAAAATTCAAGCTTCCTAACTTTAGCTGGGCCCTTATGATGTATGAACAGCTGAGCTCTTCTCACGGGAATACCGGAGGGGCACTCCAAATGGTTTCTCGTAAAATCCCGCTTGCATGAAATAGTTCAGAAACGGTGAAGGATCTCGTTACACAAAACTGCAGTTCACACAGGTTCCTTACAGCCAACTTTGCAAAGAACCCTCGAGGAACTTACAAGGTACCCGCGAGGTGAGCGCTAGAGCTTCTGGTCCCGCCGTGCGCGTGCGCAGGGTGGGGGGGGGGTGAGGGGGGGTGGGGGGGGCGATGCCGGTCCCTGGCCACGCCCAGGCTCAGGCGCCCCGTGAGCCCTCGGGCTCTGGCCGCCTCAGGCCCCCTGACGCTCTGTGTCCACCCAACAAGACCGGTTCAATCGGACTTGGTCCATCGGCCTCAGAGCAGCATCGGAATCATTACATGAGACGGCTTGTGTGAGGGAACTGCAGTGTTTCACAGGGCTGCATGATTCTCAAGTTAAAGTCGAAAACATTTTAGAGATTAATTATTTAAGAGCTCTGGGGTTTTGTGGTCGTGTATTATTTACTGAGTTCTGTGACTCTTTGGGATTCTGGATAAACATTATTGTCCTGAACGTAGAGGTTTCCTTTTTATCAGAGCTGGAATGTTCTGTCCCACTAATTATGTTTTGTTATCTGCAAAAGGAGATGAAAATAATAGGGCTGTTGTCTTAAATAAATGGGATAACATGGGGCACCTGGGTGGCTCGGCTGTTAAGTGCAGACTCTTGGTTTCGGCTCAGGTCCTGATCTCAGAGTGGTGAGATCCAGCCCCGCATCGGCCTCCACGCTCAGTGTGGAGTCAGCTTGAGAGTCTCTCTCTCCCTCTCCCTCTGCTCCTCCCCCCATGCGTACTCTCTCACTCTCTAAAATAAACAAGAAAACCTTTAAATAAATGAGATAACACTAGTAAAGCACCCAAAACCACGCCTAGTGCCTCCTAAGCACGTTAGTGTATGGAACATTATAATGTTCACAGCAGATATGGCTATTAATTTTCCCGTCGTTGTCTTGTGACACCTGTTGCTGCTATAGCATGGAATCTTGCCCCCTGAGACACAGCAATCATTACAAACACATTACCTGGCCACAGGGTTCAGCAGTGTCATCGTGCAAAATGTTGACCTTTGAGGAGCTGTGGGCATCATCAGCAATTTCTTTTTGCCTCAACTCAGAAATGCAGTCTAGATACAGTGTAGGAATTGCTCCATTCCCCCCGGGGTCCTCCAGTTTAGCCCTTGTGCTGGGCAGGAGCTGGGCCATGTTATCACAGACTCCCAGAGCCCCCGGGGGGTACAGTACGGGGTACTCTGCCGTGAAGAGGTGCTCCGGGCTGGCCAGGACATCACCACATTCCTCTCGGACACTCTGGAAACGGGCTGCCCAGATGGGGTCCCGAGCTGCCAAGGCACTGACGCAGAACAGGTGAGCTTTGCTCTTGGCGTGGTATTTGAGAGTCTCCACCTTGAACGGTCCTGTATAACCTTCTATTAATCTTGACCGTTTGTCCCTGACAGATGGGTATTCTCGGCAAGCAGAGCAAAAGAGAGCCGTCTGCTCCTTATTCACGACCAACCATGGGAACTGCGTAAACCAAGACTTCTGGATAGAGCGGGGTCTCAAGGGTTTTTTGCTTTTTCCTGCACAGTCGACCTCAGTGTTGCCATGCTCAGTGCTGCAGTGGGAAAGACAGGCTTTCTTCTGCGGGGGCGAGTCCCATCCGGCTTCTCCCACTGGACTTCGTGAGTCCCTTTCTTCCATGCAGCCCATCTTGTTTTTCCCTTTAGAGAAAAGAGACCAATGGAATTTGCTCGGAAATCTTATAGTTAGGGTCACTGTACCTCACGGGCCTCTCGGTGTAGCAAATACAAGAGCTGGAAATCATGCAAGAGTGGCCCAGGCTCTACTTGTAATTCTCTTCTCTCAGACCCCCAGCTCCCCAGGCCCACTGGACCTGACGCAGAAGACAATCAAATGAGCTTTAAGCATCTTCCCCCGTTTGAAGTTTAAAGGGCAGATAACCTGGCCAAAAAGAGATCCCTGTAGTTCCATCTCGGCAACTTACGAGAGTGGCACCGTCTTCAGGAGTTCCAACTTATTTATGGATAAGAACACTGAACTTAATAAAATGTTGGCTAAAGAATATAATTAAAGCCAAATCCTGGAACTCTGTCCTCAGCAGGAATCCTTCTCCGGGACCCCTACCAGACAGGCATTTGCACTTTGCTCGTGTATCTTTTGGGTAAGGGGACGACCTACCTCCTGGGTAGATGTCCTTGGTCCCAAGTTTGCCTTAAGCTGTGATCCACTTTTGAGTAACTTCCACTCAGGGTCGCTACTTCAGCCCCCTGAGAAACCCAAGTCCTCTCTCATACCAACAGCCCTTCCAAAGAGGCAACAACTCTCATGAACTAAGATTTTTCTTTCAAGCTAAACTAGAAGTTTCTTTATTCACACCTTAGATGAAACACAGCTTAGGCAGCTTTAAACCCCTCCACAGCCATTTCTTATGCATCAACTTCTTATACATCAAGTGCAGATGCCCAGTGGCCAAGGACTCAAGGCTATTCGCCCCAGGACAACAGACCAGTCTATACAATTGTAGCCAACCCAGGAGCACAAAGTGGCTAATAAAGAGAAAGCAGAGTCCAAATTAAGAGCCAAGCATTGGGGACACCTGGGTGGCTCAGTCAGTTAAGCGTCTGCCTTTGGCTCAGGTCATGAGCCCTGGATCCTGGGAGGGAGCCCCACATCAGGCTCCCTGCTTGGCAGAAAGCCTGCTTCTCCCTCTCCCTCTGCCTGCTGTTCCCCCTGCTTGTGCTCTCCTCCTCCATCCTCTCTGTCAAATAAATAAATAAAATTAAAAAAAAAAAAGCCATGCCTTGGAAAACAAAATCAATTAGTGTCTCTGAAGTCTCGGGCTCCCTGTGGTCCCCTGAGATCCCAGGGGAGAGCAGATGCCTGTGAGCCAGCTTGTTGGCCTCCCTTCTCTCCTATAGTGGGGGCTGCTGCACTCAACCATCCCATCCAGGAACCAGATGTCATCTGGCCCGTCCATCAACAGGACAGGCTTCTCAGAGAAAAGCCAAGGTAAATCCCTAAAACTTGGCAGACATCTGTTCACTCATCCAGCAGTTATTTATTGTGTAACTGCTCTGTGCCAGGAATTGGTCTCAGCACTGGAACTATAGGAGTCAACACGACAAAGTTATGCCTTCATGGAACTAGCATAGAGAATTATAAACCAACATATACTCTCAGGAGGAATAAAATGAAGTGATATGGAGAACTCAGAGGACGATATTGGGGGTGGTGTGCATATTTGCAATAAGGGGGCAGCATTTTGCTGGGGAAGGACAGCATTCATGTGTAAGTTGGCAGAGAACAGGGAGAAGCCAAGGATGAGCCAAGACAGGGGTCCCGGTGCCCACATTTCTGCTCCTTCTCCCCAGCTAGCAGCCTTCCTCCCATGCGGATCCACACTCACCTGGGTGTTGGCTCGGGACACTCCTCTGGCCCCTTACAATGCCTGGCCATGGCTCTGGCCTTTGCTCAAACTTATAGAACAGCTCTGGGTTGGCAACAGTTGGTCCTGAGTTGGGAACAGAGAGAAGCCCCTTATGAAGTCTTGGATCCAGGTCATATCACAACATGAAGGATCTACCTGGGACATCCTCTCCGCACCATGAGATAATTGGTCAAGGACATGAATGGGAATCTCAGTGCTTTAGCATAGTGGTTTGGAAACTCAGACAGAAATTCAAATACCCACGAGGGCCCTAAAAGAATGGGGGTCTGAATGCAATGGAGAGCACAAGCAAGGCTCTGTGCCCCTTTTAAGGCTGAAAAGGTATGAAAACTACTGATTTCATACTGAGGCTCACAAACCCAAATGCTGAGAGGGGTCAGACTGATAATGTAACTGAGGAAACCAGGCCAGATGAGGAGGCTGTGGTGACCTGTGTTAGGGGGCGGCTGCTGCTCCCCTCCCAGGGGGAGGCCACCAGGGGCAACACAGTGTCAGCACTGCCAGACTGTCCCACTTTTCAAGAAAAACCAGAAATCATAATTCCATGTGAAAGCTCCCACTGGTTAAATATTGACAACTTATTAAATATTATAAAGAAACCAGGCTCCTGGCTGGCTTAGTTGGTAGAGTGTGGCTTCTGATCTAGGGGTTGTGAGTTCAAGCCCCATGTTAGGTGTAGAGATTACTTAAATAGACTTAAACATTTTTTTTAAAGATTTTATTTACTTATTCATGAGAGACAAAGAGAGAGAAGTAGAGGCACAGGGAAAAGCAGGCTCCCCACTGAGCAGAGAGCCTGATGCAGGGCTCGGTCCCAGGACCCTGGGATCATGACCTGAGCCGGCTCAGGTGCCCCATCCACCCCCTAAATTTTTAAAAGATTATTTATTTATTTATTTATTTGGCAGAGAGAGAGAGATCACAAGTAGGCAAAGAGGCAGGCAGAGAGAGAGAGGAGGAAGCAGGCTCCCTGCCGAGCAGAGAGCCTGATGTGGGACTCGATCCCAGGATCCTGAGATCACGACCTGAGCCGAAAGCAGAGGCTTAATCCACTGAGCCACTGAGCCACCCAGGCACCCCCCAAATTTTTAAATATTGTAAAGAAACCAACAAAGTGATAAAAGCCAAAAAAGGCCCATGAGCCGCTACTCGGCAACTTCTGGTTTAAAAGAATCAGAAGTTTCCAAACTGGTGTTGGCAGGCATGGGAGAAGACCCAAGCCAGCTGCAATCCCTCGACCCACAGAGAGCTGAGACTGTTGCTCCCACTAGCCTTGGACAGGCACGGCAGATGGCCATCGAGGTGAACCAAGAAGACAGTACATATGTTGTACCCATAGGCTGAACGACAATTGCCTCTGTCCATGGTACCAAAAGAAGCACAAAAGCAGAGAAATGATATTCAGAAAACAGAAAAGATGAAAAATCTCTACACGGGCACCATGTTTGAAGTTGTTTTCATTTCAGTTAGCCTCTAGGACAGCTCTCTGAAGGAAACCAAGGCTTATAAAGTGAGAGGGTTTCGGGTGCTTGGGTGGCTCAGTTGGTTAAGCATCTGACTCTTTCAGCTCAGGTCATGATCTCGGGGTTGTGGGATCAAGCCTGGCATCAGACTCTGTGTTCATCACGGAGTCGGCTGGAGGTTCTCTCTCTCCCTCTCCTTCTGTGCTTTCTCTAAATAAATAAATAAAATCTTTAAAAAAAATAAAAGTGAAAGGGTTTAGTGGAAGGCACACCAGTGTCACGTGGTGGAGGCTGGGACTGAGAACAGATTCCCACAGGCCAAATGATGCTCTTTCTACCACCACTCATGACCTCCAGGGCCCTATGGGTGCCTGAAACAAAATCCACCCTGTGGCTGCACGGACTACAGGTGGGGCTTCCCACCTGGCACGCTGTGATATGGTGAGGTCCAGCCTTGACAGGCCCGACTTCCCCCACTTCTCTTGCCCAATCGAAGGGGAGAAGAGAAAGGGTGGGACATGAATCCTCATGCAGGTAAGTTACATATGGGACTGAGCAGATGAATAATGTAAACAGATCTGAAAAAAATGGTAGGAGTCCAGAAAATTCTCAAGTGTATCATAGTTGGATACAGTCTGGAATGCTGATCTAGACTCAGGTGGTAGGGAAGCAAACAGAAGCCCATACCTAGTGGAGCCACCAGCTTTTCGGAACCACAGATATCCTTCTGTTGCTGACTCAGCAGCATCCACTCCTCCTGAAGCAAGTATACAGTGATGTCATCAAACGTCACAGGAGCCTGGAGGGGAAAATGACACCAACTAAGCACCAACTTCCTGCTTAAATTAGCCTTTCACACCTGAGTTCATGACCGCCTGAGGGCACCTGTACTCTGGGAACCTATCAGATTGGGAGAGGGGCATGGTCCATCTCCATGTAAGACCTACACCCCACTACTCTCACCTCCTGGGTCCAAATCACAGTGGGAATGAGGCTCTCTTCTAAGAAGGGCCACACACCGAAACAGGAGTCATCAAGAGGGCCAACTCTGGAATTCCATTATCTTTTCCCTACATGCTCTTTGCCCACCCAAGTACTCAGCTGTTCTCAGCCAGGGCCTCAGCAACAACTTATGGCAAATTCTTGTGCAAAATCTTGAACCTGGTAAGGAGGATATATCTGATTCCTAGAAAGAGCTGAAAGCCATTCAGAGATACGTCTGTCAATAAAATCAGTGATCAAGACAGGTAAAGGGGAAAAAAAGGGGGGGGGGAAGACAGGTAAAGGGTTAGAGTGGAGCACTATATCCCATGGGGCTTGTAAAGTGGCTCCGTTCTGCCAAAAAAGAGTATGGGGGTCAGAAAACATTTCGGGGAGTACTAGAGTAAGATGGCAGATTAAACAATTACACTGAATTTTACATCCTCCTTGTGAATTTAAAGGACACCCTTCCCACCAAAACAATCCAAAGTGAAACCCCTACTAGGATGGGAAACAAAACAAGGGGACAAAAGTAATACAATTTTGGAAACTGAAAAAGTAATAACTGAGCAGATCCAAGAAAATCAAATCCTCACCCAGCAGAAGACAAATTGAGAAACCCCCCAATTTATACCAGAACATACAAAAAAAGGCTCAGAATCTACAGCGCCAAGAACCTCCAGTCTAGGAGTAAAGGCAGTAAGTAAGGCTCAGACAAAGAGAAGGGGGTGAGGGGATGCTATTCTCCAACAAATGCCTGTCCAGATTCCTCTGCACAGCTCTGCACTGACAAGCCCCCTTCTACGCACTCAGAGCTTTGGTTAGAATTTGGGATTCCAACTATTAGTGTTAGCTAACAGCAGGACTACCAGACATGCGAGGAAAGGATCTCACAGGGCCGAAGAGACCAGAACAGACAGTTGCAAGGGTAGGAGGCTGGTAGGAACTGAGGAAATGAACATGAGGCATGGAGAAGAAAACGTTACAAAAATAAAACTATCATCATAGCCTCAGAGAGGTAAGCCACTGCAGCCATGCAACAAACCATTATAAAAGAAAGAACCAGAAAAGGAAATAGTCAGAACACATTGCTTGTTTATCCTTTTAATTTCATACCACAAACATTTATCACCTAGTGTAATACATAAAATTACCAACAAAAAATACATTTTGCCAAAGCAAAACAACATCTTGGGAAGCAGTATTTTGGGGGTAAATAGAAGTCCTTCCAGAGTGACAACTGTGAAAGGGACACATGCATTTCCATCTATGACAAGTTCTAGCATATTTGTTCTAAAACTGCCCTGTAACTTTACAGTCAGATTTCAAGCACATGAAATTTCTATTTTAACTTTAACAATAGAAGCTTCTTGAGAAAAACAATACAGATAATTCCTACCGGTCACTGTTGAGTTGCACGCTTAAAAAAATAATGAGTACTTTTCTTATAAGTCAATACATGTTCACTGCAGAAAATTTAGACGGTGAGCAGAAGAAATGTTTTAAGATCACCCACAATCTCCTTACTAAAAAAAAGAATTACTATTGACATCTGGTGTGTAACCTTCCCATCTTCTGTCTATGAATATGTCTGAATGAACAGTAAAAACAAAAGTGGTTTGGAAACACAATGATCCAAAATCTTTGGGACACAGCAAAATCAGTCTAAGGAGGAAATTTATAGCAATACAGGGCTACCTAAAGAAACAAGAAAAATCTCAAACAATCTAACGTTACGCCTAAAGGAATTAGAAAAAGAAAAACGAGGCCCAAAGAAACAAAATTATTAAGACCAGAGTGGAAGTAAATGAAATAGAGACAAAAAAAAAAAAAAAAGGAAGAATCAATGCAACCAAGAGCTGATTCTTTGAAAAGATAAACAAAACTGATAAGCCTTCAGCCAAACTCAAGAAAAAAAATAGAGAGGACTCAAATAAATAAAATCAGAAGTGAAAGAGGAGAAGTAACAATGGATACCACAGAAATAGAAAGAATTATAAGGGAATATTTTCTCTTATTTATTCATTTTATGAAAAATTAAATGTCAAAAATTGAACAACCTAGAAGAAATGGATAAATTCCTAAAAACATGCAATCTTCCAAAACTGAATCAGGAAGAACTAGAAAATCTGAACAGACTCAGTACTTGCAATGAAATTTGTTTGGTAATCAAAAAACTCCCAACAAAGAAAAATCTAGGACCAGAATGGCTTCACAGGTGAATTCTACCAAACACCTAAAGAAGAGTTAATACCTATTCTTCTCAAAATTCTAAAAAAAAAATAGAAAAGGAAGGAAAACCTCTCAATTCATTCTGTGAGACCAGCGTAATCAAAACCAGACAAAGTCACCACAAACAAAGAGAACTACAGGCCAATATCCCTGATCAACACAGGTAAAAATCCCCAGTATTAGCAAACCGAATTCAACAATACAATAAAAGCATCATTCAGCACAATCAAGTGGGATTTACTCCAGAGATACAAGGATGGTTAAATATTCACAAATCCATCAAAGTGATACATCACATTAACAAAAGGAAGGATAAAAGTCATATCACCCGAATAGACGTATTAAAAGCATTTGACAGAATAAACATCCATTCATGATAAAAACTCTCAACAAAGTCGGTTTAGAGGAAACACACCTCAACAACAAAGGCCATATATGAAAAACCCAGTTGACATCACACTCAGTGATGAAAAACTAAAAGCTTTTCCTCTAAGATCAGAAACAAGACAAGGATCTCCACATTCACCACTGTTTTTCAACATAGTAGTGGAAGTCCTAGCTGCAGCAATCAGGCAAGAAAAGAAATAAAAGGCACCCAAATTGGCAAGGAAGAAGTAAAGCTGTCACTGTTTGCAGATGACGTGATACTACACATAGAAAACCCTAAAGATTCCACCAAAAAACTATTAGAACTAATAAATGAATTCTGTGAAGTTGCAGGATACAAAATTAATATACAGAAATCTGTTGCATTTCTCTACACTAAGAACAAAGTAGCAGAAAGAGAAATTATAAAAACTCCATTTAAAATCAAAACAAGGGGGACGCCTGGGTGGCTCAGTTGGTTGGGCAGCTGCCTTCGGCTCAGGTCATGATCCCAGCGTCCTGGGATCGAGTCCCACATCGGGCTCCTTGCTTGGAGGGGAGCCTGCTTCTCCCTCTGCCTCTCCCTGCTTCTCTGTCTGCCTGTGCTCGCTCTTGCTCCTCTCTCTCTGACAAATAAATAAATAAAATCTTTAAAGAAAAAAAAATAAAATCAAAACAAGGGCGCCTGGGTGGCTCAGTGGGTTAAGCCTCTGCCTTCGGCTCAGGTCATGATCTCAGGGTCTTGGGATCGAGCCCCGCTTCGGGCCCTCTGGACGGCGGGGAGCCTGCTTTCTCCTCTCTCTCTGCCTGCCTCTCTGCCTACTTGTGATCTCTCTCTCTCTCTGTAAAATAAATAAAATCGTAAAAAAAATTTAAAATCAAAACAAAAAGAATAAAATATCTAGGAATAGAAAACTATATGACATTGATGAAAGAAATGAAGAAAACACACACACACACACACACACACACACACAAATGGAAAGACATACCATGCTCATGGATTGAAAGAGTATCATTAAAATGTCCATATTACCCAAAGCAATCTACAGATAGTGTAATCCATATGAAGAAACCAACAGCACTTTTCACAGAACTAGAACAAATACTGCTAAAATTTGTATGGAACCACAAAGACCTTGAATAGCCAAAGCAATCTTGAGAAAAAAGACTAAAGTTGGAGGTAACACAATCCCAGATTTTAAGATATACTACAAAGCTACAGTAATCTAAACAGTATGCTACTGGCACAAAAACAGACACATAGATCAATAGAACAGGATAGACAGCCCAGCAATGAATCTTCTCATATATGGTCAATTAACTTACTACAAAGAAGGCAAGTATATGCAGGGGGTAAAAGACAGACTTTTGGATAAATGGTGCTGGGAAAACTGGACAACTACATGCAAAAGATTGAAATTGGGCCACTTTCTTACATCATTCACAAAAAACTTCAAAATGGATGAAGGACCTCAATGTGAGAACTGAAATCATATAAAACTCCTAAAACAAAGCATAGGCAGTAATTGGGCATCAACCTGAGCAACATATTTACAGACGTCTCCTTAGGCAAGGGAATTAAAAGCAAAAATAACTATTGGGATCATACCAAAATGAAAGTGGTGAAGGAAACCATCGGCAAACAAACAAAAAATTACACACACACACATTTCTCAGGCATAAAAAAGAATGAGATCTTGCCATTTGTGACAACATGGATGGACCTAGAGGGTATTATGCTAAGTGAAATAAGCCAGAGAAAAAAGACAGAGAATATGACTTAGCTTATACGTGGAATCTAAGAAACAAAACAAATTAAAAAACTGAAACAGACTCATAAACACAGAGAACAAATTGATGGTTGCCAGAGGGATGGAGGGATAGAGAGATGGTGGTGGGAGAAATAAGTGAAAGTGATTAAGAGTACAGACTTCCAATAATACAATAAATAAGACATGGGGTGAACAATACAGAATGGGGAATATAGTCAATAATATTTAATGATGTTGTGTGATGGGAGATGGTGACATTTGCAATGAGCACTGAATAATGTATAGAATTTTCCAATCACTGTGTTGTACACCTGCCACAAATATAATATTGCATGGCAACTACATTCCAATAATAACATTTTTAAAGAATGAACTGTCCTGCCAAATGTATATGGTTTTTTAAAAAAGATTTTATTTATTTATTTGACAGAGAGAGAGATCACAAGTAGGCAGAGAGGCAGGCAGAAGGGGGGAGGGAAGCAGGCTCCCCGCTGAGCAAAGAACCCGATGTGGGGCTCGATCCCAGGACCCTGAGATCATGACCTGAGCTGAAGGCAGAGGCTTAATCCATTGAGCCACCCAGGTGCCCCAAATGTATGTGTTTTAAATAACTATTTGCTCTCAGAGAGTCTTCCAAGGCAAAATGTGATTATATTTTCAAAATTCTGCTGGAAGATAGGCTCCACTAAACAAGACAGTCAGATAGGAAAGGGGGTAGACATATGAAATGGGCTAAGGAGAGCCAGCATGGGGAAGGTGGGGAGAGAACACTTGAGATTATACTGAAGGCAGATCCCGGGATGATTACTGTACCCCAGGACTAGCGAGCAAGCTGTTCCGACTGGGACAGGTTAAACTTGTGACCAAGGACAAGCAGGGCTCCCTATTCCTGCTCACCCCTCCCCCTCCCTTCCTGAGGTAAGAGATGGGTTTATAATGAAAGCCAAGGGACCCATCACTTTAGTTGTAGCTTCCACAAGGACAGAGAGTACAGTTAGGACTGAATGCTTAGACAATAAAGAAGTGTCTTCCCAAAAACAGTGATTGCCCTAACTCTGGGATTTCTCTTTTAACCAATATTGTGGTAAGAGCCTTCTGATTCCAAGTGACCTCAATGTAAAGAAAACACAAATCTTGAATAAGAGCAATTTCTTATCTTATATATAAAGCAAAGAGTGTCCCTGACTGTTCTATTTTAGTGGTTCCCACTGTCTATAGGGCAGAACTCTGGCTTAGCCCAGCACCAAGTTCCCTCCATCTGAGCCTAACCCACCTTCCTAACTTTAGCCAGAACTGGAATCTCCACCGCAGACAGATTAGTGTAACTGCAATCACTGAACATATCTTGCACCTTTCCTCCCTCTACAAACCCAGCCTTTAGATTCCCTGACTCTGCCTATTTCCTCCTATCTACTTATTCTATCCACCCATCAGGTTCCTATTCACGTTCTGTCTCTTTCGGGAGGCATTTCCTAACCACCTACTCTTAGCATTTCTCCTTCCCCTAAGCAAGGAAGCCTTTGCATCCCTCATGGAGCTGGAGGTACTCAGGAAGCCTATGCTGATTGGCTTATTTTATGAAATTCCTTCACCATCACCCCCCCAACACACACAAACATTATGCAGTAAGTTTTTCACAGGCACTTAATTATTTCATTCAATATACATTTATTGTTTGTTTTGTATGTGCTTGGTGCACAGTGATCCTAAGACATGGAAAACAAAATCACTATTATCAAGGAGATTAAAATCTAGCAGGAGGTGACAGGCATCAATGACATGAGGTGACAGGCATCAGTGACATAGTGCAATGACAGAACTGGGTCCAGAGAAAAATGAGATCAGAATGAGCACTTCCATGGAAAAGACAGAGGGAGCAGGAACCAGAAATGCTGAGGTAGTAAATATATACACTATAAATACTCCCATTTGGCAGCCCCCAAAATCAAATGTCTCCCAGGGGGTACAGGAGGTGTCAGACTGCGGTGTTTTCAGAGCATCACACCCTGTAAGCAGAAGCGCTCCCGGAATGATGCTATTTTATGAGTCATTCATTCCAAAAATACTGAGAACTTATGAAATGCCAGATGCAGCTCCACCAGTAAAGTCAGCATAATGTGAATACATAAATGTGAGAATTTTATATAGTAATAAGGGCTAGCAAGAAAATAAAACAGGATAATGGGATAGAGTAATGGAGGCAAATCTTTGACTTATATCCATTATTCTGCCAATGGCACGCACTATACTCCACACCCAGTCCTAGGCCAAGACTTTTAGTTAATAAATATCACAAAACAGCAACAAAGGAAGATACTAATAATAGACCAAGCTACTACCTCCAGTGGACCCCCAGTCTTCCAGGCTGGAGCCAAACACATACATATATCCTCACAATGGAACTTAGAATAAGACATTCCACCCACTCATTTGCAAGATATCTAACCTGCCACTTTGTTTTTCAATCACTTTATTTCATCTTTGGATAACCTTCTAATTTCCCAGGTTAGAAAACTGATGCACTTGGGAAGGGTGAGCATTTTTTGAGACACCCTGCAATCAAGATTAGAATCAAGAGTGAAAAATTCCAGTCTCCAGTGTCTTCACTTAGCAGTTGGGCCTAAACAGGACATCAAATCTCTCCCCTACCTCCCAAATGTTTGCATTTCTCTCTTCTCCCATTAAAAGCCAAGAAAGCCTAGGGTGGCTCAGTCAGTTAAGCGATCGACTCTTGATTTCAGCTCAGGTCATGATCTCAGGGTCTTGAGGTCGAGCCCTGCATCAGGCTCTGCCCATGGAACCTGTTTAAGATTCTCTCTCTCCCTCTGCCTTTGCCCCTTTCCCACTTGCTCTCTCTCTCTCAAAAACAAAAAATAAAATAAAATATGGTAACAAAAGCTAAGAAAGCCTACAACTAAATGGAACAGCTTGACATCAACCTCAAATTACTAATTCCAATCTTCAATGCCAATTGAAATTACATTTTGCTCCCCAAACTAGGGTTAACCGGAACTCATCAGGGGATATTACCTGAGAGTAAGAGCCATTTCCTTTACTTCTTTGATATCCCCTATAGAGCTTAACATGAGGCTGGCACAGAGTTCACCTTCAATCTTTCTTTACTCAGTTTCCATTGAGCTTTGTCTTAGACTTTTACTTTGGTTGTTTCAACTGTTAAATGCATCACTGCAGCTTGTGAGGAGAGGGAGTCTGGAAAAGAGGCTTAAGCAAGGAGTAACTTCTTTTGTTAACTCAGTCCTTCCCAGCCTTTGCAGGAGAAGCTACAGCGTGAAAAAAAAACCTTATTATCCTTTCTCTCTTTTGTCTATGGGACAATCCTTCCAGGCTTGTCCTAGTTCCTGAAGTCAAATCTGGGAGAGAACTCCTCGGAAATGTGGTCACTTCATGTTCATCCTGTATCGCGCCACCTCCCTCACGGTAAACCACTGATCACGTATTTATTAACCTTTTTTTTTTTTTTTAAAGGAGAGACTCAATACACAATTAAAAATAATGTGGAAGGAATTCCCTCCCTGCCAAAGAAGCAATCCTCAAGAACTGGCAGCAGGCAGCAAAGGACATCCAGAAAGATCTCAGTCCCAAGAGGCTGCCACTGTCTCCCAGGCAAATGCCTACAACCAAGGGGTCTTTTGAAACTGCCTCTGAGCTCTAGCAATCCTGTCAAACCCACTTAACTCTACCGTCAAGCACTTTCTCCCACCTTTTCTTCCAACTCACAGCCTCCTGCCCCAAGCCTGTAGGAAGTTTATGGAAGAGGCTTCCGGGCGATGCTACTGCAAGGAGGTAAGCTAGCAACTTTAAGTGGGCTGGAAATATGCCAGATGCCTTCTCTCTTTCTTCTTGGCTCTTTCTTGGTTAGGGGGAACCATGTAGCAGGGCTAATCCCTACCCCTTGGCTTCCACTACGTCTTAACCAGACTTAAAACACGCTGGGCCTCTTCCAAAGTCCCGACGGAGGAGTGGGGAAAAAGGAAGCGCCTTTACACTGCGCGGGTCACCCACCCCAGCATCAACCGAGCGGCCACGGGGCAGAGGGCAGCTCGGCCAGCGGGAGAGGGAGGGGGGCAAGGAGGCCGCCCGGGGCTCGGAGCCAGTGCGGGCGCTCCTCCCTGCGGCGCCCGTGGGGAGAAGGCCGCCCGAGTGCGGAGGAAGAGGCGGCGGGAGAGCGGGCGAGTCCTTCCCTGCAAGGCTGGCTCATCTGCGGGGGACTCCGCCCGCACCGCCCGCCTCGCGGGAGCCCAGGTCAGGGATCTACCGGAGGGGAGAGGGCGGCCCCAGGGCCCTTCCAGGCCTACCTTCCCCGACTCCCTGGGCTCCATGGCCCCGCTTGCGGTGGCCGGTGCTGACCCCGCCACTGCCTCCAGTCCGCCCCCTCCCCCCGCGGCCAGGCCTGTGAATGCCGCCGCCGCGACCACCTTGGGGACCGGGGCCCCCGGACGGAGAGGGCGCACGGCCGCGCAAGGGCTCTCGCACGTCGGGAGAGCAGTAGCGCTCCCGGTGCCGAGGGAGACGAGCGGCGGGAACTAGCACCGTACGGAGCGAACCGCTTTACGGCAGCCGCCGGGCCGGGGCGGCGGGGCATCACGGGAAGCGTAGTCCCGCCTAGTCAAGCGGCTCTCAAACCGCTATTGGCTCCCGAAACGCGAGGCCCTGATTGGACGCCGAGCGGCTCGCTCTCTGCCCTCCCCACCTGGCTCCAGGGCAGTTCTCAGGTAGCTCCCGCGCCACGCTCTCCCAGACCCTGCGTGGACCGCACACCGTTCTCCCTGGGCAATGACAGTGCCTGTTCTTGCGTCTGTTCCCTCGCACTTGTAGGGCCAGTGTCAGCGTTGAAGGTTTCAGATTTTATTTAACGTGGGAGGGCGATGCCTTTTTTTTTTTTTTTTTTTTTAATATTCATTCCAAAAGCATCATTGGTTGCCTACCACACGCCAGGCACTGTGCAAGGTTTGGGAATGCAAAGCTGAATGGAACAAAACTTTGCCTTCGAGGAGCTTATAGTCTCTTGGGGAAACAGACCAGAAACACATAACTATAAAATAAAGACACAAGCGCTGTGGTGGTGGCAGTATACGGGATGGTTAGTCAAGCATTTCCTGAGGAAGTGGCACCTGAAATGAATTAAGGGGTAGGCGTTAGCGAGGTGAAGCGCTATGGATGGAATTGTGGACCCCCAAATTTGTCTGTAGCCCCTATGTGAGGGTATTTAGATGGAGGGCCTCTGGGAGGTAATTTGGTTTAGATGAGATCATGAGGATGGGCTTAGTGTCCTTGTGAGAAGAGACAATCGGAGAGCTTGCTGTCTCTCTGCCGTATGAGGAAATAGGGAGGAGAAGACAGCTGTCCCTAAGGCAGGAATAGAGTCCTGACCAGAACTCAGCCATGCTGGCATCTTGGTCTTGAATTCCCATCGTCCAGAACAGTGAGAAAATAAATGTCTGTTATTTAAACCACCTGGTCTGTGGTATTTTGTTATGGTAGCCGAGCTAACTAAAACAGAATGGGGACAGGGACGCCTGGGTGGCTCAATTGGTTAAACAGAATGGGGAGAAAGATGTTGCAAAGAGGTCCACTGGCCATAAGAAATAGCATAAGCAAAGTCAGACAGCCAAGCAAATGGTGTGTGCAGGGATGGTGGAAGACAGGAAATTATGGAAAATGGCACTGGAGACATACTTGGGGGCTGTGTATGCTCCCTCAGTTTGAAATGAGCTTTAAGCTGGTGAATGGTGTGGGCAAATTTGCACTTTAGTTGGATCAGCCCTACTGCAGAGTAGAGGGTGAATTTAAGGAGGAAAGAAAGAAGACCAAACTATAAAAATACACTTGCTTTCCTTTCTTCTCTCATCTTCTTTGAAAGACATGAAAGAAGACTTCACCTGCCACCATTTTGACTTCAGTCTGTCCTTTCTAATCGATTCAGTTCTTTCCAACTCATGTCAACTCAGGCAAAGCATTCTGTGATGGGAACCACAATTATCCCCTCGAGCAGTAATGACTACCCTGAGCCAGGAACACCCCAGGTGACTGACCTCAAGACACCGATTGACCTGACCTTTCCATCCCACTTGCTCGTACCCACCAACTTTTGTCCCACTTTCACTTTCTATGAACTTAGAAGTATTTTCAGCATTTTGGAGACAGTCTTTGAGCCATTAGTCTGCTGTCTTCCCGGTGTTGGCCTCACTGAAATAAATCGCTTTCTCTTTTCACCTCTGCTCATCTCTTTGTCTTTGGATCTTGTCTGCGGTGAGTGGCTAACCTGGTCTGTTGGGGACCCCCAGAGCGAGATACCTCTTGCACCCCTGTGCCCTGGTTACAGACATAAAATTACTTGAAGTGATTATAACAACATATTGTTTAGTTTCCAATATATATATGGGTATAATATATATCATAATCATAGTACAAATAATAAAGCGCAGAAACCTTAAGTGTTTAACCTGATGTGTTTTTACGTGTGTAACAGGTGGCCACCACTGAGATCAGATACACAAAATTCCCAGCACTCCAGAAAACCCCCTCTTGGCCCTCTCTTTATACATACGCAGAGGGAAAATAGCAGAATGTAAGGAAGTGATTATTATAGTATAGTGTTGTATAGTATAGATTATTATAGTATAGTATAGTGTTGATTAAATTAAATATAAAAATGTTTTATGTAATTTTTACATGTGTGTGTTTTAAGTCACAATTCAAGGTTTTAAATAAAAAAATCAAGCAAATATAGTTTATATTTTAATTCTTTATTAATACTTATTGCCCCACTGATCATTGCATATTTGGATTACCAACCCTGAGCAGGTCCGAGTAACCATTTCCCATTACACTATGCAATTCTGCTTTTCCAGCCGGGGTTGAAGAGCGCTAAACTCGGCAGGGGTCAAGGAGAACACCTTTTCTAGAAAGGCGAGATCTCCAGCTCCCAGTTCAGCCATAGCTATCCTTCTGTGTACGTACCTTGGAGAGCTGCATTTCTGCCCTGAGTTATCCCTGTCTCCTTATAATCAATTCTTGCTTTGGGGTTTAAACATTGGAGGTGAGGTGGTTGAGACAGCTCGGGCTGGAAACTGAGTTTCTGCATGAAAAGGTACAGAAAGATGGGGCAGTATCTGGAGGGAAATGGGTCAAAAGAGGAGACTAAGATGTGAGACACGAGATCCTCTTTCTGTTGGTGATGGGAAGGGCACTGATGGTTAAGCCCGGTGGTTGTGTGGGGGCGTTGGCAATGCAAGGACCCAAGACCAAGAGGATCTAGGACCACAGTACCAAGGGCCTTTCCAGGAGTAGGGATTCTTCTAGATGACATCACAAGGGAAGAAAGAGAAGACAGAGTGGATGTCGGTTTGGTTTGTAGATTTGCTATAGATTTTCCCATCTGATGACATCTCTGTGGGACAAGGTCATCTCATGAAAATGAAGGGGAGGTAGGAAAGAGAAGGCATGCATAGTCATTGCAGAGAACAGGAAACAGAGTTTATGGGGAAACAGAAGAGGTAGGATGGTCAAGTTGAATTAAAGGCCTGTTTGAGGTTTGTGATCACAAATATAAGGTAAAACAGCCTATCTGCAAAATTCTGTCTAGAAGCAGAAACTTGGGCAGATATTTGGGTTGGAATGTTGCCAGGGGAGATGAATGGGGATAGAAAACGGGGATTTAATGGTACTTGCCCTGGAGTGATTCATAATGGTAGAAAAGTGGTTCTCAGTTCCAGCTAGGGGCACGTGGAATTACCCATGAGGTTTCCAAAGAATCTGACTTAATGGGTTCAGGATGGGGTCTGGGCATTGGTAGGGTTTCAAAAGCCACTCTGGTAGTTCCAATGAGCAGTGGGTGCTGAGAATCACCACGCAGACCATGACTCCTGAGGGGAGACAGGAGGGAGCTCAAAAGTGAGGCCCTGGTGGGCTCAGTGAATTTGGAATAAAGGACAGTGTGGGGTGCCAGAGCAAATAGGCTGGAAGGACAAGAAGTCCCCATCCGTAAGTAAATATGTGGAAGCGTTTGAAAAGGGCTGAGTTGTGGAGTGAAGGGGAAGGTCACTGTACGTAAGGAGGTGAGAACTGAATGCATTATCCACACGGACACAGAGTGTCCTCGACAAGGACTATGGCCCCACAAGCTGAACTCCTCTCTGGATGAGGGGAATGGCAGCTGGAAGCAGGAGAGAGTGGGGCAGAATTGGCCAGATGAAGACATGCACCAGAGAACTTCGGACTCTAGGTGCAACCTGCTGATTTGCAAACTAAGGCACGTGCATGGGAAGTGATTCGCCCAAGTTCACCAGCAGGGCAGACTAACAGAAGCCTCCTGGAGACAGTCCTCAGGCCCGTGGAGGACAGGGCTCAGACCCACCCTGCCCCCCTACCCCTCTGTCCCCAGAGGCAGACTCTACACACAGGCTTGCTGCCAATGTCACTTTATTTGGGAGATGTTGGTACCAGGACAAGGAGTGGGAGGGTCGGTACAGAAGGAGGGGTTCAGTGCCTCTGAGCCCTGTGATGGCATGAAGGGTGGAGGCAGCCTCGAACAGCGGAGCCCTCAGTGCTTTGAGAAATCCCCTCCTGGAGGACAGATGAGGAGGACAGGCACTAGCAAGGAGGCAGTGGTCAGGAGGCCCGGAAAGGATGCGGCAAGAGGGAGGGCAGTGGCGCAAATTGGTAGGACAGGAAGACCCGCAGGGAAGAAGGCCAGAGAAAGGCCAGCTCTTGCTCTGCGCTCCACCGCCCGGCCGTATCCCCGGCCCTGCACCTGTTTCTCGCACCTGGCCCAGTGTGGCCTCGGGCACCTCTCACACCTGCGCTCTCACCAAGCCCTCCCAACAAGCCTGTGTCAGCCAGGCGGTGAGGCCGAGGTCAGGGACGCTCGGCAAGGAAGGAAGAGACGGGCTGCTAAGAGGCCGCCCTGACGGACTCCAAACCCCCAAGCGTGCGTGGGATTGCAGAAGAACCCGCGAGAGAGCCAAGAAGGGGAAAGGAGCGCGTCAGAAGGGGTCAAGAAGGAGGAATCCCGCGGGGGCCTGCGAGTTGGGAAACGGGTCGCCCTTCGGAAGCCCCGCCCGGGCCCCGCGCCCCCCGGAGCCCCCCGCCCCCGCCCCAGCCGGACCCCGCCCAGGCCCACCGAGGCAGGCGCTGCACTGGCAGCTGCGGATGGCGGGCAGCACCACGGGCTCCGTGCGGCCGCCGGGACAGCGCAGGGTCAGGAGCCGCACGGGGCTCTCGGGGTCCAGGCTGTAGCTGCAGCATCCGCACTGGCTCTGCAGGTACGGCTCCTGCGGGGGGGGCGGGGGGGCGTGGCTGAGCTGGGGCGGGGCCAAACCCGTTGGCCCAAAACACCCGCCTTCCCTCTTGCGGCGGGCGAGATCCCAGCACTCCTCGCCCGGCAGGGCAGCCAAGTCGGGGAGGTGCAGGGTTGGGCCTTCTGGGTCCCAGGAGAGCAAGGGCAGGGCAGAGCTCCGTCTGTCTTCTGGGACGTGCTCATAACGCCTTGCCAGGGATGTCTGGGACGAGGCTGTGTGTCACCGGTCCGGCTGGGCTGTGATTTCAGAGCCTAATTTAGCTCCTAATGTATGCCTTTCCTGTTCGTGTCCTGGTGGGCCCACAGCAGAAGAGGCCCCTGGCAGGGGTGGAGGCCTGCAGTAGGCCAGGGAGCCCAACGCCGGGGGAGGGTCACAGGGCCAAGCAGCAGGTGGAGGCCACCATCGTGGTGAAAACTCAGCCCTGGCTCTGACCGCATCCCCTTGAGATTGACCAGGTCCCTGCCGTCCCCGGGATTTGCCCAGGCCTAGGCCCACCGTGGGAGGCCCTCAGGGGCGCACCTCAGGCATGACGTTGGTGCTGGACGGGCAGTGCCCACTGCAGTAGCTCACTTCTACCTGGTCCAGGCGGCAGGGGCCCTTGGTGAGGTTGCGCAGCTCAGTGAGATGCCGGCAGGAGGTTGACTGCTCCTCTGTGGGGGGTGGGGGGGAGATGGAGGATGGAGTGCAGGAGGTGAGGGCAGGGCACAGAGTGAAGACCAACAGAGGGGACTCTGTGTGAAGGGGACAGCAGCGTGTGGACCTGAGGGCCATCTGTGGCTGTTGGGGCAGGGGTGGCCAGGCACCATAAGGCAGCACTGGGGGTCTCTGCTTCGCAGATCCCCATGGCAGGCAGCACTGAGGAAGGCAGGCCTCCTAGGGTGGGCATGGGGGAAGTTTGGGAGAAGGGCCCAGAGCAGGGAGAGGCACAGCGGGAAGTACCCCAGGTCCCCCACATACCCAGAGTCTCTTGGCGGCAAGTGGGACAGCAGCTCCCTGGTTCCTGCATGGTCACTTCACCCTGCAGAGGGAGTAGTCCCCAGCCCCCTCAGGAGGATGGCCCCAGGACCATCCACTGGGGAGCGACCCAGGAAGGAAGCCAGGGAGCTGCTCTGTGAGGGCAGTGGGCTGCTGGTGGGTACCTGGGCACAGGTGAGTGGGGGGCAGTGCTGGGTGCAGACACTCCTCCCATGGAGGCAGCGGCAGCTCTCACAGGCTTCCTGCCATTCGGATCCAGGCTGCAGAGAAGGGAGGACAGCCTCCTCTCCATCTTCATCTCCATCTCTCTGCTGGTGTGACCTTTCTACGCTACTCCCCCCTCCCTGAAACCAGCTGCCAGAGACTGGAGTCAGCAATAGGAGTTTCAGGAGGGAGGTGGGCCAATGGAGCCCAGAGACTGCCCCAGTGGGACGGCCCATGGCTGATGGCCCAGCAGCCGGCTGCTGCAGGATCTGATGTAGGGGGAGGAGCCCTCAGACAGGAGGGAGGCCGGGGTGGAGGAGGGGTGGGTGGCACAAAGGGGCTGTGGTGTCTCACCGGGTGGGGATGCCCATGGCGCCAGCACTCGCAGCGGTCCAGGGGCACGCAGTGGCCCACGTGGCTGCGCAAGTGCCCATGCCGGCACACGCACCCTGGGGCCTGCCCCATGCGGCAGGTGCCCCAAGTCTCTGTGGTGTTGGGCTCCCGGCACGTCCGCTCACATGGCCCCAGCTCCCCAGGAGGCACCTGCTGCCACATTTCCCCGGAAGGGCACTCTGCCAGGGAGGACCCCACCCACCCCCACCACTCAGGTCAGCCCTGGGTCCAGGCTTGATTCTCTCCCCTCCCACACCAGGTGCCCCTAGAGTCCCTCCTCCCTCCTCTAGTGCTGCCCACTCGGCTCCAGCAGCCTCTGTACTTCCAGGCCTCCACACTCAGCCCTCTGCCCTTATCCGCCTTTTCAAATAGCAGCAGGGTCTAACTCACATCTTGCCTTCTCCAGGAAGCCATCCCTGACTAGTCCTGTCCACCCTGACCTCTCTTCTTTGGGCACTGAGTCCCCATCCTGTGGGTGCAGCCTGCTTGTCAGTGGGCCAGAAACAGTCTCCTGTCTCTGTGGGTGAGTCTGCCCTCAGCAGCCAGGCTTGGGTGCTCAAGGCTTACCTTACCTGTGTGTCTCTGAACCCACACAGAGCCCAGTGGGCCAGAGCAGGGCCCAGATGAGCCCTTAGCAAAGCCTGTTGACTGTGACCAGATGGGCGCAAAACAGCACAGGGCAGCCCCCAGGGGGGCTGGTGGAATGGGGACTGCCAGGCAAGGGTCCTATTTTAGCTCACCTTCTCAACCTTTGCTACCTCCTCTGCAGGAAAGGAACCCTCCACTTCCTGCATTGCTCACAGCCCTGCTCTGTGCTCGCACAGGAATGCCGCCCGCACCGTGTGCACAGAGCAGGGAAGGGGCTTCTTGAAAGAGACAGCATTGCCTCTGCCCTCAGCAGGGCAACCACCCACCCCTGGCTTTGGAAGTACTGGCCGGGGCCTGGACAGCCACATCTCACCGTGACAGTCAGCTGGAGAGCAGTTGAAGGCTCCATCTCGGCAGACACTGGAAAGACACAAGCTTGGGTCTGGATGCCTCCCAGGCCCTGCTCCCCGTTCTCAGCAGCCCTGCCCTCCACCCCCTCCCCACCCCCACCCCCCTGGCCCTCACCAGCGGGTACAGTTCCAGGCCAGCACAGTCCCTGGGGGAAGCTCCCGGGCCTGCTCCTCAAGGGGCAAGGTCAGGCCCCACGGTAGAGAGATCTGGGTGCAGGGGCACGCAGCGGGCGGCACACACGTGCCATTGTGCAACAGCTGGGGCAGTGCAGGCCGCAGTTAGACTCAGACCCACCTCTCCCCCTCCCCCCACCTGCTGGCTCCGCACGACAGGACTGGGGACACGACACCCAGATGTACCTGCTGTCCGGGGCAGCCGCAGCCCAGCTGGCAGGGTTCCTGCGTGCAGGGGGCACCAGGCTGCAGATGTGAGCAGAGGCGTGGGCACGTGGTGGCACAGGCTCTGAGCACCTGGCCAGGTGGGCAGTCTGGGGGGGGGAGCACAGACACTGGGGTGGAGTTCCGGGGAAGGGACTGCCTCACCACTGGCCCCCTGCCCTGGCTAGCGCCAGACAGGACCAGGGGGTCTAGCTGAGCCGCCCCAGAGGGAAGGGCAGGTACCCACCACCCAGACGCTCACCAGGGCAGGGCTGCAGGTTACATCCCTGCCTTTGCTCTGTGTCCTGGGCCTCGCATGGCCCCCCTGCAGGTCCCTCCTCGCAGCTCCGATGCCGCTCCATGGTGCCCCCACCACAGGGAGCAGAGCAGCTGCTCCAGGCTGACCAAGGCCCAAGGACTGGGCACTCGTGGTGTGGGCATATCAGGGACCCACTGAGACAGGTGCTGTGGACAGGAGTCAAGGGCAGGAGTCAAGGGAAACAGAGCCTTTGTTTCCCAGGAATGCCCATAACTCTGACCTGCCCCAAGCCTCCCGCCCACAGCTCCCTAGCACGCCCCTCCCCCAGCCACCAGCAGGCAACCATACCAGTTTTTGCAGCCCAGCTGTGCCACCTCACCGGGGGCCACCACCCATGAAGCATTGGGGCTGGGAAGGCCACAGCGGCAGGAGGAGATGGGCACACAGAGCCCATCCTGGATCAGCTGGCCAGGGGGGCAGCGGCAGCCTGGGGTGGGGGTGGGGAGGACAAGCACCATCTGGCTCCAGCAGGCACACGAAGGATCCCTGGTTCCCTCTGGCAGCCAGTTGGAGTCTAAAGCCTCAGACTGATGCTGGAGCACCCTCCCCCACTCCCCAGTCCCCACTTGACCTGGTCTCCACACTGTTTCCACCACAGGAGCACAGGAAGGGGTCACTCTAGCCCGCGTTGTGTGGGCTCTACCCCAGGAACCCCTGAGGCTGTCTGAGAATGCCCTCACGGACACAGCCCGGCTTGGCTGAGGCTCGCTCTATGCGAGAGCCTGACTCGCTTGCTGAAAGTGACCCAAGGATCCACTTTCCTGCTCTGTAACCCACAATCCGGTATATGAGCACACCCGCCCACAGCTCTCCTGCTTTCTGGCAGCAGGAGGCAGCGAAGTGGGCTGCCCTGGTCAGAGGCCCTAGGGGCCCCAGGCTGGGTTGCTGGCATGGCCTGGCCACCTGGGCGGCACGGTCCCTGCAGACACTGCACGCGGTCCCAGAGGTCAGCACAGCTTCTGGGACACCGGTTGGCACAGTCAAAGGTGGGCACGGTGTCCCGGGCTTCGCAGCTCTCCCCTGAGGGCAGGAAGGTAAATGTCTGTGTTGGGGGCCAATGCTCAGGCCCCAGGACAGCACCTTGCCCTCCCCCGTGTGCCTTCAGGAGCAGAGGCAGCACTGCCCTGGCCCCCGCCAGAGCTATCTTGTACCGCACAGCACCCCCCCGCCCCTCCCCCAGATGCCGTCATGGGGGTTACCTGGGCAGGGCCCCACGTTGCAGCTCTCAGTCTGAGCCCATGGCCCCCGGCAGCCCCCTCCAGGGGGGCCCCCTGCCTCTCTCCAGCGCAGTCGGAATCCCCCACTGCAGGGCACCTGGCAGGCGCTCCAGGGCCCCCAAGGACTCCACTGGCATAAGTCTGGGGAGATAAAATGGAAGTCAGAACCGAGTGCCCACCTGGCCTCTGCCTCTTGCTTCCAGCCCAATAAATAGCATGGCCCAGCCCTACTCTCATTTCAGGCACCCTGCTGCCCCGTTGGTCTCTGCCGCTCCTCATTACCATGGCAGGCCCTAGGGTCCGGGCAGAGGCGTTGCTGGCTGAGTGGTGCGGTGCAGAGCTCTGGGTCCCCAGCCCATGGCCTCCCCGTCTCAGGGTCCAGACACAGGCGATGGCGGTGCTGCTCCGAAGCCAGCCAGGGGGCCACGGTTGGGGAGGGGCCGGCTGGGTGCTGAGACCAGCGCTCCTCTAAGGCAGTCCTGGAGGCGGGGGCGAGCACACCAGCAGGCAGGCAGGGCCCACAGGGAGACCACTCGGACCACTCACTCAGAGGCAGAAGACCTAGGAAGGGCAGCGAGTGGGCACTGGTCCCAGGGACCCGACCCCAGACCACAGACCTCAGTGGATGGGGAGGGAGGAGCCCGAGTTATGACCAGGAAGGGCTGGAAATGGGAAAGGCTGTAGCAGGTGTCGGAGCTAGGGTAGGGGGGCCCACGGTCCTGGCATGCCTGGGACTGTCCAGGTCCTAGTACTTAGATTTCCAGACTCGGGAACCCTCCCCCCCGCCAGTCCCAGGCAATTGGGGACAGCTGGTCTCCCAAGTGCAGAGTTACCGTGACAGCCCTGGCTGGTGCACTTCAGCTCCCCGCGCTGGCACTCACTGCGGGAGGGGGTGCTCAGGGTAAGACTGGAGATGCAAGACTCGGCCCAGAGCAGTGGGTGGGGGGCTGATGGGAGGTGACCCGAGCCCGATGAGATTAGGTTTGGGTCTGGGCCCGGGGGATTTCCCTGTGGGGCCTTCTGCTCGCCCCCATTCCCTGACCTCAGCCCTCTGAAGCCGCCTCCCTGCCCCCGTCACTCACCACTCCTTGCAGCCCAGGCGCAGGCGTTCCCCAGGGGCCAGGGTCAGCCTGGCTCCTTCCCCTGCCAGGTGCAGGCAGCTACATTGCTCCGGGGGAATGCAGTCCCCGGCCTGCTCCAGCAGCCCCTGACAGCAGAAGGGGACATGGGGATGGGGCTGTGTGGCAGCCATCTCTGTACATCCCCTAGTGCCATACCGTGTCTGCTCACGGCTGGTGCACGTGATGATTTGCTGGGCAAATGGGTGGGCACGTGGGCACGAGGCAGAACGTGAGGGACTCCTTGGAGGCATCGGGCAGAGGGGACGGAGTGCGGCAGGCCCCCCTTCTCCTGGGGCACCCCCCGGCTCCACCCCTCACCTCAGGGCAGTAGCAGCCGGGCTGGCAGGGCGGCAGGTCCTGGCAGAGCCGATGGCTCAGGTGTGTGGTGCAGAGCCCGGCACAGGGGGAGCCACAGGCCTGGAACTCAAAGGGAGGGGTGCAGCTGTCCCCTGCAGGGGAACAGAGCTGATGAGGGGCCGTCCAGAGACACCATCCACCGCCCAAGCCCGGAGCACAGAGTACACGCTCCCCTCGGGGCCCCCTGGGGGTCTCCCTGTAGGAGTGCAAGCCTGCCCCCATGCTGCCCAACACTGTCTGGTGTCACCCCATCGAGCGCCCACTCGGCCCCCAAGGTGGCCTCTAGGGAGGGTCGTGATGATTGGGGCTCCGAGAGCCAGGGGGCTGCGTGGAGGATGGGGCCTTCGGGGAGCAAGGGGCCTGGCAGATGCTCCCGGGGTTGGCGGGTGGGAGGCAGGAGGGTGGCTACCAAGGACGTGGGCAGGACCTTCTGTGCCCCAGATGCGGGTCCAAGGGGACAAAGCCTGCAGCTCCCAAGTGGGGAAATCACAGCGGAGCCGGGAGGGGAGAGGGAGAGGAGCAGCGGGACGAGAAAGGAGCTGAGGGTAAGGTGGACGAGTAACTGGGCTGCGGAGGGCAGGGGTCCGTGCGGGCAAGGACACCTGCTCTGAGGGCCTGGGGGCATGGAGAGGAGCCAGGACGCCCTGCCAGGGCTCGGCTGTCTGGCTTCTCGCTTCGGGGGGCCTCACCTGAGCAGTTGGCGGCGGGGCAGGGCCGGAAGTGGCCATCCAGTCGCGTGCAGGCAGAGCCCTCCCCGGCCCAGCCCGCTCCAGGCGCCGGGCCCTGGTGCCGGTATCGCTGCTGGACCAGCACCTGGCAAGAGCACCGCGTCCAGCTGCTCCAGCTGCTCCAGACGCATTCCTCTAGGGACCAAGGTGGGGGGATGCTGGCCAGGCTCCTCCAGCCTCTCCCCTTGCTCCCCTTCCTCCCCTCCTCTCCACTCCACTCTCATCCCAGTCCCAGCCAACACCCTGCACAGGAAAAGGGCAAAAGGGAACCAGGAATTCAGACAAGTCCTAGTTCGCTGTGTTCCCTGTCCCCCAGGGGCAAGGGACACATCCCAGTAAGCTCAGAGGGAGAGATGGTGAGAAGAGGAAAGAGCTAGACAAAGCACTGGGGAGATAGCTCTGTGTTTGGGGGAGGAAATCCGGGCTTTGGGGAGCTATGTTACTCCCTGAATTTTCCTGAGGCAGGAAATCAGGGCAGGGGGCTTTTGCTGCCCAGTGCATACTCACCCAGGCAGGGCCCTGGGTAGCAGGCCTGGGTGTCCAGGTGAAGGAATGTGCCATTGCAAGTGTGGTCGGCTTCGGCCAGTGGGCAGGGGCAGGACCCAGAGCGGGAGGCCAGGCCTGAGCCGCAGCTGCGGGAACAGGGCCCCCACGAGCCCCAGGAGCAAGCCTCCAGCAGCCCCAGGCAAGGCTGCCGTCCACAGCGCTGTGTCTGGGTGTCAGGGCCCATGCAGGGGGTCACCCTGTGGCTGGGGGCCGAGCCCATGCAGACCCGGGTACGAACCTGGTTTCCACCTCCACAGGAGACAGGACATTCAGACCACGGGGACCAGAGCGTCCAGGCCCCGGGTACTGTGGGAGGGCACAGGTGAAGTTAGAGAAGCCGGAGGGAACAGAGGTACCAAAGGTGGGTTGGGCCCTTCATGGCAGAGGGGATGGCAGCACCTCCCTTCCTTCCCTCCTGGGAGGGAAATGTGACACGGAGCAAGCAAATGGCCGCCGGGGCTAGAGGGAGGGGGGAGGGGGGACTGGGATGAAACCACAAACCTGCACACTCAACGTCTTCACATATGATGCCCTCCGGGGTGCAGGAGCTGAGGGGAGGAGCCTGGACTCAGGTTTGCTGTCCTCCAGCAGGACCTGACAGACCACCCTGCTCCCATCCCAGGCTTACCACTCTCGGCATTCGCCCTGCAGCCAGCTGTCCCCCAGGGTGTGGAGGCGGGCACCGTGCAGGCACAGGGGTGGGCACAGGGGCTGAGGGCAGGGCTGGCTCTGGGACTGCTCCTCCCGACACTCCGGGGCCCATGAGCCCGATGTGGAGGACCTGGGAGGGGCCCAGGGCAGAGGAGCTGAGAGATGGCCCCCGGGCCTTTATCGCTCCTCCGTCTCCTGGTAACACACCTGACACGCACACCTGGGGTGGCTAGAGAAAGCAAGGATGACCAGGGACAAAAGCTGGGGCCAGGGCACAGAGGGTGTGCCACCGCGGGGTGGGATCCAGAGCTCTGTATCAGAGAGGGAGACTGAGTCCAGGCAGTGGGAGACTGGGGCTGGGGGAGGTGACGCTAGCTCAGCCCCATACCGGAAGCGGCTCTGCTGCCCCTCAGGCCCACACGAGTGGCTGCAGGGACTCCAGGCTGACCAGCGGCTCCAGGAGCAGTGCGCGGGTGACGGGCAGGGCTGAGCCGTGCAGGAGAGCTGCCCAGCGTGGCAGGTGCAGGTGCCGCAGGCCTCCTGGTGCCGGCTGCCCGGGGCCCAGCTGTGGCCCCAGGCATCTGTACACTCACAGTGCCCAATCGGCACGCAGCCACCGTCCTGCTCCAGGAAGCCTGTGGGGGAGGCAGCCCTCCAGAGCTGTGCTGGCACCCGGGTCCCACCTGCCTTCCTACCACACCCTGGCGCCGGGCCCCCCCTACCGTCAGAGCAGCGGCAGCCCGGCTGGCAGGCCTGGTCGACCTGACATGTGAGCCCCTCCTGGAGGTCTGAGCAGCGGCGGGGGCAGCGGTTGGCACAGCTGACCATCTTCATGCCCGCCGGGCAACCCTCCTCTGAGCAGATGGGAAGGACTAGAGTCAGGAGGGCTCATTTGCACCGGGGCTCAGAAGCCCTCTGCCTGCCTGCCCCTGCCTGCCCGGGAACCACTCTTAACCTCCACAAAGGAGGTTACC
Organism: Mellivora capensis; assembly: GCA_004024625.1. Taxonomy (NCBI): domain Eukaryota; kingdom Metazoa; phylum Chordata; class Mammalia; order Carnivora; family Mustelidae; genus Mellivora; species Mellivora capensis. The sequence continues at coordinate 44,421 of PISX010003450.1, read as the reverse complement.
TACCTGGGGGCCCCAGCACCCAGCCTAGCACCTAGTGTCTGAGCTGGACTGAATTTGTGCATCTAAGAACATGCTCACCTACACGTGTCCAGCTGGAAGGCTAGGAGGGCGAAAGGTCCTAGAGTAACCAAGGTCCATGGGGTAAGGCAGCTCAGAAAGACCAATAAGGGGGCGTCTGGGTGGCTCAGTGGGTTAAAGCCTCTGCCTTCAGCTCAGGTCATGATCTGAGGGTTCTGGGATCGAGCCCCACATCGGGCTCTCTGCTCAGCGGGGAGCCTTTTTCCCTTCCTCTCTCCCTGCCTGCCTTTCTGCCTACTTGTGATCTCTGTCTGTCAAATAAATAAATAAAATCTAAAAAAAAAAAAAATCTCTCTTAAAAAAGAAAGAAAGAGGGGCGCCTGGGTGGCTCAGTGGGTTAAAGCCTCTGCTTTCGGCTCTGGTCATGATCCCAGGGTCCTGGGATCGAGCCCCGCATCGGGATCTCTGCTCAGCAGGGAGCCTGCTTCCTCCTCTCTCTGTCTGCCTCTCTGCCTACTTGTGATCTTTGTCTGTCAAATAAATAAATAAAATCTTAAAAAAAAAAAAAAAGGAAGAAAGGAAGACCAATAAGGATCCAAAGCTGGGCGGGGCGTGTCTGGTTCCGCCCACACGCCAGCGGCAGGCGCGCTCCTCACTGTAACCCTCAAATCCTCTGGAAATCTTGACCGGGCTGGGGCTGGGTGATCTTTCGGGAGCTGGAGGGTGGGCAAAACTGGGAGAACGAGTTCTAGTGCAGGGTGGAGGCAGGCAAGGGCATGGATCCTAGCAGCTCAGCCCCCGCCACAGCGAGTGCCCGCGCAGCGTCCACATCCCGCCATCTACCCCTGCGGGCCCCGGTTTTCCCAGCTGGTCACTGAATGTCTCCATCACGAGGAGTGGTGGGAGTTGAATTAGGGGTGGGATGGGAAGAGCCGTGCAGAGTGCAAAGGCCACCAGGGATGCCATGTCCCCACCACCATACCACAGGGCAAGGGATTGCAGAACCGAGCGTGGTGCCTCTCCCCAACACATGGGGCGCCCCCGTTCTTGGGTGGGGGGCTGGAGCAGCTGCGGCTCCTCAGGGATCGGCCCCCTCCACAGCTCCGGTCACACCAGGACCAGGGACTCCAGCGTGACCAGCCTCCAGGCACTGCATGGCAGAGAGAAGGGCCACATGAGGGATCTGGCTCAGGCACAGGCCCCCCCCCCCCGCCCCACTATGTACCAGGAGACCAGGACAGGGTCCGCTCTAAGACAGAAGCGCCACAGGGAGGGCCGGGGAAGGGCACGCACTGGTCCCCAGCAGCCCTCCTCACCCGGGCAAGCCCGCAGGTTGCAGAAGCGGCGCTCCTGGTAAGCGGTGAGGATGTCGGGACACCAGTGCCCGCCGGGCCCTGGGGGACGGTAGGCCCGCAGGCGGCGCTGCTGGCCCACCCCGCAGCTTCGGGAGCAAGGTTCCCATGGGGCCCAGGCGGTCCAGGAACAGTTTCCAGCCACACAGCCAGGGCTGGGGCACAGGGGCAGCTCTGCAGGCGGGGACGGGACGGAAGGGAGAGAGCTGGAGCCAGCCTTGACTCTCCCGCCTCAGCCCGAGTGCAGACCCCCCGGGCCACCGGGCGCTCCTCCTGACCTTCGGGGTTCTGTTTCAGATCTGATACTGGCTGCTGTGGGGGTTTGGCAACTAGGACTCAGGGGGCCTCGGTCCCAGACTCACCAGGATGCTGAGGGATTTGGATGGGAATTTGGGGGAGGACTGGCCCGTGTGGGCAGGGCTCCGCCAGCTGCTTGGGCTGGTTCAGAGCACCCCTGGTCCAGAGTCACACATGGACTCCTGACTCGACATCAGGCTGAGAAGTCGGCATTTGCTTCAAGGGTATTAGATGTTGGGGTTGGAAGGTTGGACATGGCTTGGGTGTCAGAATGAGATGCTGGAGGGAGGATGCTGGGCTTAGAGGGGATGGCTGGGGTTCGGACATGGTTCAGGGTCAGAGGTCAAGGCTGGAAGGCGCACCTGTGCAGGAGGGCAGGTTGCAAGGGCGCTCCTGGGAAGGGTCCCCGATGGTGCAGTTTGCCAGGCAGAGGCGAGTGCGGCTGCGCCAAGCAGGGTGGGTGGGGTCTGTGCAGGTGTGAGAGCAAGGGGACCATGGGGACCACGGGCCCCAGCCACCTGCAGGGAGAGGAGGGAGACGCATCTCCTGTTGAGTCGCCCTGGGCTCCTGGCCTCCCAGAAAGCAGGGCTGGGGAGGGAGGGGGCTCTGGGCTTGTTTTCCCAAAAGGTGGCCATGTGTGAGGGGTACGGGCAGCCTGGGCCTGGGACCCACGGAGTCTGGGGTACCTGGAAGACTTGTCACTGGCTCCACTGTGGACCCTCCAGCCCCTGTACCAAAGAAAAGCCAAGTTCTAAACCCGCCACTACCTGATGCAGTCCTTCCCTCCGCTGGGTGTCCCATGGACTGTCCAGGCCCCGAGCACAGCCAGACTAGCCCTTCCTGCTTCCCTCACCTGGGCAGTCCGGGCTGGGGCAGTACTTGAGGTCCTGGAGGGGCCCTCCGCAGCCCTGGCTGCCTGGAGCGGGGGAGGGCCGCGCACACTGGCGCCTGCGGGTTCGGGTGCCCAGCCCACCACAAGAGCGGGAGCATGGGCCCCATGGCCCCCAAGGACCGAAGTGATCACTAGCCTTGGAGCAGTTCCCCATGGAGCAAGACAGCTGCCCGTGCACACAGGAGCTGTGGAAAGGCATGGGGGTGAGGGCCCTGGCAGGACAGACCCTGGGGGAGAGGGGTGGGCAAGGGTCTCCAACCGGAAGAGTGAAGAGACAGAGCCAAGGTCGGTCTGGCTGGGCAGGGGCAGGGCAGCCAGTGCCTCCCCCTCCCTGGGCTCCAAATGTCCCCCACTCTCACCACCCCCTCACCAGTTCCTGCAGCCCATACGAAGGCTCTGGCCTGAGCCCAACTCATCCCCAGGCCCAAGGGGCTGACCGCCCTCTCCCAGAATGGGGGGCCGAGCCGCAGGGTCAGCGCCGGCCGTTCCCAGCTCCTGTAGCAGCACGGTGGTGAGCACACAGGGGCACTCCTGGCAGGGTGGGAGCAGAGGGGAAGGGGCCATCGCACAGGCCCAGGGTGGCTCCCTGCACCTGGGCACTGCTTCGAAGGGGAGCGGGGAGGAGGGGCATGTGAGGTTGGGGGGTCCCCGGAAGAGCATTCCCTAGAGCAAGTGGGACTCTCTGAGTCGGGGGCATGAACCTGAGAGACTAGTGGCCTGTAAGCTTGGCCCGAGACAGCCAGCGGCTTTCCTGCATACAGCACTTAGCTCGGACCTAGGCAGGGTCAGCAGAGGCCCTTACGGGGTGGGACTTGGAGGGATCAGGGAGGTGGAAAGAGCCTCAGCCAGGAATCAGACACCTGGTTCCTAGCTTTCTGGTAACTGTGTCCCTTTCCTTCCCTGTGGCTCTCGAAGTAGCATCAGCTCTATGTCAAGCAGGTGGCTGCTCAGACCCTTCCGGGCATGGCATTCTGGAATTCTGGGTGGGGGTAGCCACTGGACACTGGCTCCAGGATTAGGATTAAAGACTGGGAATGAAATCCCCACGTGTCTGGAGAGCTCAGCAGAGCACAGCGGGCACCCGCCTGCTGTCTGGACCCCATGGCAGGAGACCAGGAGTCTGGGGCCAGGCAGAGTCCAGGTGAGGGTACGCTTCCCCAGTGGGGTGGCGCAGGGGGGCAGTCAAGACCCACAGTTCCCAGCTGTGGCCTGAACGGGTGGGAAGCACGGGGCGTGGCATGAAATTGCCCTGGAGGGCAGGGGAAGCACCCGGCCACATGCCAGTCACGGGTGGCTCCACGCTGGACGGTGTGCGGGAGCAGGGCGCCAGGGAGAGCCACTGCCGAAGAGCAGGAGCCCAGGGAAGGCCCCGTTCCGGGAGCCAGCGACATCCTGCGGCGGTGTCACCCCAGCTATCCACTGCCTGACCCACCGGGCAGCTGAGGCTATAGAGAGCCTCGCAGGCCAAACACTTGCCTGGGGTCACGTGAGGAAGTGGGGCGCTGTCCAGAGGACAGGGTCTGCAGGGGTGAGCGGCTGCAGGTGAGAGGGAGGAAAGGCAGTGGAGGGGAGGGGAGGGAAGGGGGCCATGGGCTCCACACTGCACGGGTTCTGACCTGGACACAGGACAAGCGGTGCTGGAAGGTGCCCATGGGGCAGTGGCAGCCCTCCTCGCAGCCAGCAGAGAAGCAGCCAACCTGCTTAGTGATGTGGGCACAGGAGAAGGGGCACCCCTCACCGGGCGGGCACTCCCGGTACAGACGTCCAGCTGGGCAGCCTGCCTCTGGGGCAACACTTGGGTCAGGGCCCAGCTCTGGCCTGCGCTGCCCATGGCAGTTACTTCTATACCCACTCCATGCCCCCATGACCTGCTTCCTCACCCCAGCGCCCACCCCCCCATGGCTCCCCAGTTGTGCCCACGATAGCCTCCCTGGGGTGTGCCCCTCAGGACCAGTGTCACACCCTCCCACAGGCTCCCCTCCCTGAATCTGGCTACTTCCTCCTGCACATGCCCCAGGGAGAGGGCAGGCCACAGGGATGGGATGAAGAGGTCAAAGACACCCCTGAGTCCATGTCAAAGACCAACGTGGGAATCCAACTTAAGTTAGAGCATCAAGAGCAGAACCTGGGTTGGGACTCACCTCGGCAGACCTGGGTGTGGCAGGTGCGGCTCTGGCGGGCAGGCCCGGGGCAGGGGGGCCGGGCACATCTCCGGGAGCGGAGTTGCTCCCCCCCTCCGCAGGAGACACTGCAGTCTTCCCAGGGACCCCAGGAACCCCACATCCCAGGACCAGGGCAGCCAGGCACCTCCTGGCACTGCAGGGTGCCCTCCACACAGGTGCTGGGAACAGGGAGGGGACTTCAGAAGACAGGACCCCGGCCACCTCCCCCCTAGGGCCCTACTCCCCACCCTGCTTCCCTGGGCTCACCAGTTGTCACAGGGCCCAGTCACCACCTCTCCGGGTTCCAGCCTCTCCCAGGAGCTGAGCCCAGGCCCTGCTGACCGACTCTGGTTCTCAGGAATCCCTGAAGGCATGAGTGGGGGTGGGACTCCAGATAGCTCAGTGTGCCCCCCACCCTAAGTCTCTCCACCTACCCCACTGCCTTCTACCTCCCTCCCTATCATTCTTTAGCCCCTGGTGCCCCAGATCCTAGGCCTGGGAGTTGGAAGCCCGAATCCGGGGCAGGCCCGGGATGCGTGGGATGTCTGAGAGATGAACGCCCAGAGCATCGGAAGGGACGGGCTGCCCGTCCCCATCCTGCCGCTCCAGGCTGGGCCCTGTGGGCAGAGGCCAGGCAAGCAGGCACTGCAGTGCTGGGGGGGGGGGGGTGGCGATCCCTGGGAGAGGGCAAGGGGAAGCACTGACCCATAGCTCCAGGCTGGTAGTGGCAGCGGCAGTGGGCGGGAGGCACACAAAGGCCATCCTGCGACAGCTGGCCGGGGGGGCACCCACAGCTGGGCCGGCAGCCCGTCGGACCTGGCTGGCACATGCTCCCAGGAGACAGGTCCTGGCAGGAGCGGGGACAGGGCCACCCACATGGGAGAAGACCCTGGCCACCCCTACAGTCTGTGGCAGGAGGGAAGCAAAGACAGTGAACACTGAATGGGGCCCAGCCTGAAGGACCCCAGCATGCAGGTGGCCAGCCCTCTGGCCACGCCCCCCCACCTGCTCTGGCCTTCCACCTGGCCCCAGGATTACGGGGTGAGTGATCTAAGGGCCACCCCAAGAAGGAAATGACATGCAGGTGTACACTGGGGTCAACGGTCAGAGGCAGTGTCTTCCTAGCCTTCTAAGGGACCCTCCCAGACCTCCACAGATGCCCTCACCTGGGCATTGTGTGGAATTATCCTGGCAGGGGCGACTCTGCCTGTAGCCCCCAGGGCAGGGCCTGCCTCCCTCCGGAGTGGGGGGCCAGATACACTCCCGGCTCCGCTGGGACTGCCCCAGGCATGGGTCACAGGGAGACCACGGTCCCCATGGGCTCCAGGCTCCATCCGCTGTGCCAGGAAGACAGAACCAGCTGTGCTAGGAGGACTAGGAGGCGACCAGCCCACTGAGATTTGAGCAGACTAGTGGGGGCGTCTCACCTGGGCAGTCGGGGGGGCTGGGGCAGGTCTCCTTCTGATGCTGGGCCCCTGCCCCCCCTGCTTCACCAGGACATGGGGTCCCCCCGTGCTGAGGAGCGGGGCAGGCGCAAGCCCTGGAGCGGGTCCTCGTCTGACCCCTGCAGGGCTGAGAGCATGCTGTCCACTCCGACCACGAACACCAGCCACCAGGCACTGCAGGGGACGATGGAAGGGCACTGGGGCACAGGCATGCCTTCCCCAATTCCAGCCCTCTCAGTGGCCCTGGCCACTTTTCCTCCCCTCCCTCCAAGCTGGGACATACGTACCTGGGCAAGGCAGGTCTGTGCAGTTCAGCCTCCCCTCTGAGCAGGTGCTGGGCAGGGCACATGGGCACGGGAAGGAGAGCAGCAGCTCAGCCCTGCCCCTGCCCTCCACGCGCACCCCTCCTAAGCTGCCTCTTCCCTTCCCCTTACCGCCATGCTCCCCTTTCCCTTCAGGGTCTCAGATGCCCCCTGGCCATTCTCCAGAGCATCTAGACCCTACTCTCTGCCCTATTCAGGGACCCCTCAGCTGTCCCATGGGCTCCCTGCTGGTCGCTGGTCGGTGTGTCCTACTGGGGAAGGACCAGAGATCATCTGCTGCTGACAGGGGCCAGACAGTGAGGAGGAACACCGTGCCTGTCACACCCAGCCTGCCTTGTCTCCCAGAGGGCAGACACAGCAAGCTGGCTGCCTCGGTTTTCCCACCTATCAGTGCCTGCCTGTGTCTCCTCGGGGATCATGGGAGTCTAACCTGCAGCAGCTGAGACCCAGGAGAGCCTGGGTGCAGCCCGCCCTCCCCCAGGCCCCTGCAGCTGCCCACGAGTGCGTCTCACCAGTAGTTGCAGCTGTCGGGCCCGGGCAGCCGAGCCCCCGGCCGGTGCCGCTCCCCGCTCAGCAGGTCTAGGCAGCCGCAGTGGCTGGGCGGCACGCAGAGGGCCCCGTCGGCACTCAGCACCTGGCCCGGAGGGCAGTAGCAGCCGGGCTGGCAGTGCCACACGCAGTGCTGGGGGGCCGCAAGGGAGGGCTCGGGTCAGCAGGAGACAGGGCTGAGGGGGCTAGGAGGGGTGCTCTGGGGAGTGGGCGCAGAGCCACAGGGGAAAGATGAAGAGGAGGCACGAGATGAAGGAGGCAGAGGGGGGCAGAGGGGGAAGCTGTCGAGCTCTGGTTCATAGACACTACATTCAAACACACTTTTTCCCTCCTCTCCTCCCCAGAGCAGAAGTGGGGAGGGGGGACGAGAGCCTGAGAAGGGCTGCCCTGGGTGGCAGGGGGACGGGGGTTGTCCTCCAAATGTGAACCCTGTGGAGGGTTCCATGAGGAACCTGGCCAGTGCCTGGGAACCAAGGCATCTCCCAGACCTCCCCAGAATGTAGGGCAGCACAACAGAAAGCTGGCTTAGGGTACCGGGTCACCCGGGAAGGAGCTGGGGTCGCCTGGGGAAGCCAGGAGTCAGGCCCAGGCCCTCTTCCCTGCCCTGCTCAGCCCCTGTAGCTCCTCCCTGACCGCTCTTAGACGCCCGAGCAGGGCCTCATGGCACCATCCCTTGGGCATCCCTGATCCGGGTCTGTTCCTCCCCACACTGCAGGCTCCGTGGTGCCGTCTGGACCCTGTGCGCCTGCGTGCCTCTGTCCCTCTCCATGGTGCTGGCCAGGCACCGAGGGACGTCGCCCCGACCAGCACACCAATGCGTACACACGTGTACATGTACTCTCACACTCAGGGTCCACACGCTGAAATGCTCGTGGTGTTTAAGATGATGTAGTGGGAGGATTCCCCCTTCATAGGTGTTTATGTTCTTTTTGTAATAAATTTTTAAATTCAGGAAGGCCTGACGTAGTGAATGCAAGGTTGCTGGGTGAGGCTCAATCCAGAGACTCTGGAACAAACAGGAGCCAGCCTGGTGGGCACCGATCCCACCCCTCCCCCCCAGTGTGAGGTGGCCCCAGGCCCAAAGAGGTCATGACCCAAAGCCGTAACCCGCCCTCCTGCAAAAGTAACCCTCAGGGCCGGAGGTCAGGTGGGCATTCGTTCCGAGGGAGCCGGACTCACCACGAGGTCGTCACAGGAGCGAGGACAGGCAGGGCCACACGAACTGTACTCGGCCCCCTGAATGGCGGTGCAGTTGGTCACTGGGGAAGAGGACAGGAGGGGCTGAGAGCTCTGTGGGTGGCCCACTCTGACCCAGCTTGCCCCCTGTCCCCCCCATCCTGGCCAGTACCTGGGCATGGCAGAGCCTGGCAGGCCTCTCCTTGGGCCCGAGGCCCCTCGCAGTAATCCCCCAGGCCCTGGGGTGGAGGCTGATCACAGGCTCGCATCCGGCTCCGCAGGCCTCCCCCACAGCTCCGGCTACAGTTGGACCAGGGCCCCCAAGGCCCCCAGCCCCCAGCTCCTGGGATGATAACAAAGGAAGCAGTTCTTGGGGTGGGGGTGTTGGTCAGGGCGGGGGCCAGCTGGTGCAAGACAGTGGGTATCCCCAGAGCATGGAGGGCACCATCCCGGGCACCAGGGGACTCACGGTCACACCCTGGCAGGAGGCAGGGTTCCTCCTCAGCGTCGGGGCCAGGGCAAAGAGGGGTAGGCCAGGTTGGTGGGGATGGCAGCACCAGGACGGATGGGTCCATGGTGGGGGGCCTGGAGCAGAAGCGGTGCCGGTGGCGTCGGGCAGGGCCACAGGAGGCTGAGCACTCGCTCCATGGGGTCCAGGGTGACCACGTGGGCTGACCTGGGGTGCACAGGAGGGAAAGGCAGAGCGGGGACGGAGTGAGCACAGGCTGGAGGCACTGGCCTAGGCAGAGCGCCCCTCTTCCCTTCCCCCCGACTCCGACCAAGCTTTCCTCCCCTGATAGGTAGCTGGCAGGGGCACCGTCGGGCGTGGGGTCCCCTTCTCACCCTCCTCACAGGGCCAGGAGGTACAGTGGGTGATAAGCCCAGAAACACAGGAGCTGGAAGAAAACAGCAGAAGGTCACGGTGCTGTCACAGGCTGACGCGTGTTGCCGCAAATTCCTTCAGTGACGCCCGAACACCCAGGATTCAGAATGTGACCTTATTTGGTGAAAAGGTTTTCACAGAAGTGCTCAAGTTACAGGGAGGGCTCTAGGGTGGCCCTGGTCCAACATGATTGTGTCCTACAAAGGGGACATCTGGACTCAGCGCAGACGTGCATAGAGGGGCCGATGTGAGGAGGGGGCCACGAGGAGGAGGCGGCCCTGGGAAGGCGGTGTGCAGGGGTGCAGCCACAAGCCAAGGAAGCACCGAGGACCACCAGGAACCACAGAACAGCAGGGCCTGGAGCTGATTCTGCCCCACACCCCTCAGCAGGCACCACCTTGCTGACTCCTTGATCTGGGATTTCTGGTCTCCTGAAGTGTGAGAGGACACATCCCGGGTCTGTGGTGCACAGTGGACCAAGATGGGTGGGAAGAGAAAAGTCGGGCAGGAAGGGCGTGGGCAAGGGCCTCAGGGAGCTGGACAGCTGTGCCTGGGGGGCAAAAGACAGCTCCACGGCCCCGTGGAGGCCGGCATCCCCTGGCGCTGAGGGGGGAGGCAAGGTGCTCACAGGTCACGGCCACGGTGGGGGGTCCTCACCAGTTCTCGCAGAGACGAAGCACCACACTGCCCGGGGGATAAAGGCGCCCCCCATGGGCACAGGGGCAGTCCTGGGAGGGCACGCACACGTTGTTCTGGAAACAAAAACCTTCCATCATCTTCTGGATTCCAGGTGGGTCTGGTCCGGCCTTCTCCCCACAGTCAGAACCCAGCACCCCTTCCCAGGCCCCCACCCTCCAATGCCACCCATGCTCCTTCCACAAACAGCCCCCCTGCTCCCACCGCCGCCAGCGGGTATAGGAACCATGGCGAGGGGCGTGGACCCCCAGTCTCTGGAGCGAAAGACCATCTCCGATTGCAGGAGGGGGACTGAACTCTCAAACGCCCCTGGAACCAGCTAACAGAACACGCACCTTGCGATGCGTAGGGCAACAGTGTTTAAAAAACAACTGCACATTTCATCAAGAAAATAGACACTGATGAAGTCATACACACATGGAGTTTGGACAAAAGTTGCTACTGTCTTAAAGTTTGAGACACTGCCACCCAGTAGCACATGATTCAGAGTCAAGTGTACTGGAGGTGGGTGCCAGGTCCTGGGAGGCACGACAGCCTTTTACGTACCCCAATGGTGAGGCCCGTTTTCGCCTCAACTTGACAAATGAAGAGACTGAGGCACAAGACTACACAGCCCGGGGTCACAGAGCTCCTAGCAGAAGAGTCTGATTTGAACTCAGACCCCACTGGAGTCCGGCCCCTTGCCCATAGCCCAGGCTTCAGCGGCACCTCTCTAAGCCCTCCCCACCGCCCCACAAGCTTCTGTCCAGACTCCATGGCCCCCGCCTCACTTCCAGCCTGGTTCCCACTGCCTTTCAACAGTAGTGCCACCTCCCGCTTTCCACACAGCGCAGTCAGGATCACCTCCTCCAGGAAGCCCGCTGCCACTGACCCAGCCCCTGCCAGGCTGCCTCCCGAGCTCCACACTATGCAAAGCTCACTTCCTGTGTGGGGATGGTCCTATCTTCATTCTAGGTGCTCCGGTCTGGTTTCCCCAGACTAGAGGCTCCTGGAGAGAGTCTACTTTCTCCCCACGGCGTAGCCCCCCCAAAGACTAAGCAGGCCAGGCGCTCAATGAAAAGCTAATAACATAAGAGAACAGAATGGTCAAGTAGGCATGAACTGTAAAGATCTTCTAGACCTATCATCATTTCACAAATTGGAAAAGAGAGGTTCATGGAAGCATGAATGTGACTCATGCAGGGTCACCTGCTGGCTGCTGGCAGAGTGGAGCCATGACCCTGAATTCAGTGCTTTTCCCTTGACTCTGAAGCCCCATGCCCTGGGTTCTGCCCCTGCCCAGGTCCCATGGAGGTCAGGTCAGGGAAGACACTCACCAGCAGGAGAGTCCCAGATGGACAGTAACAGCCGGGAAGGCAGGTCTGGTCTGTCCCTTGAGGGGCGCTGAGCTCTGCACAGGAGGCAGGGCCCTGGGCACAGTCCAGCCACCACTTGCCCCTGGGACACACGCCAGGCACGGGCCCTGGGGACACAGGAATTGACAGCCCAGCCCAGGCACAGTCAACCCTGCCCAGGGCTCCCCACCCAGGAGAGGCATCGGTTCTAGGTGTGGCCGGGGTGGGGGGGTCGCAGGAACCCATAGGAGCTCTGGGAGAGGGGTCTCTGGGGTGACAGGGAGAGGTTGACAGGACCCCGGGTTGGGTGGGATGATTATGGAGGGTTGGGGAGCAGTGGGGCAGGTGGGCACGGCCCTCACCGGCGCAGGGCTGCAACCCGCAGGCAGAGAAGTCCACACGGCCGTTCAGGCCACCGCCCCGGGTGCGGTTCCGGTAGCCGCCGCCGCAGGGCACAGAGCACGGGGACCAGGGGCCCCACTCCCCACTGGGACCTGGGGTGGCAGCCAGGTCACTGTGGGCCCTACCTCCCACGCCCACCACACCCCCTCCTCCACCCAGACACCCTAGGGCCCCCCTTCTCACACCCGCGGCATCATGGCCCACCGCGGGAGGCCTCACTCCCTCTCAGCTCGGAGCAGGGGATGACTCTTGGGGCTCTCCGGGGACCTTTCCTGGCGTCTTTAAGGGTAGATCCTTGCACCTCTCTTGGGGTCTGGGGGAAGTGACTGGGGGTGTTACTGGCTCCTCTCTGGAGGATTCTGGGGACCTTGGTCCCAGCTCTCACCCCGACATGGCCGCAGGCTGCAGAATTCGGCCTCCATGTTGGGGCCCTGGCACGCAGCACCCCCAAAGGCAGCGGGGGGCGCAGTGCCCGCCCGGAAGCGCCGCCGAAGGCCCACATCACAGCTGCGGCTGCAGACACTCCATGGGGTCCAGGGGCTCCAGCCACAGGCCACTGCCGGGGTGAGGGGCTGTGAAGCCAGGCCAAGCCGTCCCCGGGCCCCAGCTTCCCCAGAGCACCATCCTTTACGGCCAGCATCCTCTACAGCCCCTGAGGACCCACCACTGCAGATTCCTGGGCATCGGGGGTACCTGGGCAGGGTTCCGAGGTGCATGCCATCTCACCAGAGACGCAGGTGCTGCAGAGAGAGAACCCGTCCGGGCCACAGTCAGGCCCTGCCCCATGCGGCTCTGTGCACCTGTCCCCAAGGGGACACGGCCAGCACCACCGCGCCCAACGCACAGAAGAGAAACATGAGGGACGGTCTAGAAAGTAAAGCAAGTTGGTCTGTGTTCCCCTCGAACTTCAGGAGGTGACCAAGGGTTTTCCTCTGGTCCCTCCCACCCAGTCCTCCCTCCACGGACTCCCTGACTCACGGGCTGGGCACTGTACTGTCCTTCCTTACTCACTTTGATCAAAGACTCACCTTTCATTTTGTTGCTAGTTATTACAGTTTGGAAAGGACTGAACAGCTCCTGAGGGCCAGGTAGGAGCGATTTAGAAAGAGAAGACCCTAGCCTGAGTCTCTTGGGAAGAACTGTGCATTTTCCTTCCCTTTTACTTCTCTCCAGTGGTTTGAAGCCCACCGCTCAAATATATGGAAATTCCAGAAAATGAATCTAAGAGAGAAAAAGCAGAAGAGAAAGGGGGCAGAGGAGAGGAAGCATGCAGGGGGAAGTGGGGGGCACGGGATTGGGAAGAAAAGGGAAGAGGAACATGAAGAATGGAGAAAATGAATTGAAAGGTAAAAAAAAAAAAGAAAAAGAAAAAGAAACAAAAATGTGGGGAGAAAGGGGGAGGGTGCCCCCTGTTGGAAGAGCCCAGTGTCCGCTTCAAGGTTTTTGAGCAGAAATCAAGGGGATCCCAGGTAGGGAAGAACATCCAGGAAAGAGAAGCCCAGGTGACTGGAAGAGGAGGCTAGAAGACCCTGAGCCTCAGTCTCCCCACAGATGCCCAGCCCAGAGAGGAAGCTTTGGTATTCCTGGGGCCCAGGCCTGGCACCACGGAGGTGAACAGACCCCCAGGGTGTGTGTTCACGCCTGTCCAGCCCTGGGGCCACCGAGCCCCGTCCCCCATGCTCGCTGGATGCTGGTGGCCTACCAGTTGTTGCAGGAATCCAGCCGAGCCTGTGCTCCCGGGGCGTAGAGCTGCCCACGCAGCTGGCAGGGGCACCGACTGCGGGGCAAGCAGCTGGCGTTGTGCAGAAAGAGGCCAGGCGGGCAGGCGCAGCCAGGGGTGCAGAAGCTGGTGCACTCGACTCCAGCATCCTGAGCCAGGCACAGCTGAGGGCAGGGGCCCCCGTCCTGCTGGCACTGCTCTGCGGAGCGGAACACCATGTCCCCTGGGCACTGAGCTGGACGGGAAGACAGAGTGGGTCTCAGCATGGGCAGGAGGAAAGGGTCAGGAGAGGGAGGGGCGAGAGGAAGCTGCATGCAGGGGACCGGTGAGCAGGACCCAGAAGCCAGAGGAAGCTCCTCCCACCTCCCTCCTGTGCAGGCTCACTCCTGCGGCAGGAAAGAGTCACAGCTTTGCCTAACTTTGACACGAACATCCTTTTCTTTTTTTTATTTGTTAAGATTTATTTTTATTTGCAGGGGGTGGGGGGGGGCAGAAAGAGAGGGAGAGAGAATCTTAAGTAGACTCCATGCTAAGCTCAGAGCCTGACACAGGGCTCGATCCCAGGGCCTGAAACCAAGAGTGGGACGCTCAACTCACGATGCCACCCAGGCTCCCCCAACATAAATGTCCTTGAAAGTAGAGCAGTCCCTGGGCCCGGATGGGGCTCAATGGAGAAAGGTGAGGGAGATGGGACCAGGGACTTCTAAAGACAGGCCGGCTCTGCTTCTCGCAATTCCTGCAGTGAGTGGTTCTATGTTTCTGAGCCACAGTCCTGGGAAGGAGACCTTGGGCAGGGAGGGGCAAAGAGCCTGGGCCCTGGGCCACAGCCCATGCCTGGTGCCCAGGGTACAGGGTACAGGAGGAAGTTCAGCAGCCCGTTAGCTCAGGGTATGGGCCTGTCCTGGAGCCGGAGGGCAGGGTTGTGGGAAGGAGGGGTGAAGAGAGGTCCACATCCCCACGGGCTTGACTGGGCGTGGCTGGTAGGGAAGGGCAGTGCGGAAGAGGGAGAGGCTGGCACCTGTGCAGGGCTGCATGTTGCAATCCCTGGTCTGGCTGTGAGGTCCCTGGCACTCGGGGTCGCCAGAAGTGGAACCAGAGCAGCTGCGCCCACGTATCTGGATGCCTCCGTCACATGGGGCCGAGCAGGCGGACCACGGAGCCCACAGACCCCAGGCGCTTGGCACTGTCAGGAAGAGCCCAGTGCATCACGGTGGGCGTGGGCGAAGGTATGGGCAGGGGGTGGGGTGCAGGCAGCCGCTGTGCCATGTGCAGGATCTTGACTGTAGCTTCTGCTGCGTCCCCGCCCCGGGCTGGCCCAAACATCCCTTCAGGCGAAGGTCACAGGCTGGGGGCGGAGGAGAAGCTTCGGGACAACAGGTCTGCTCTAGTCCCTGTGCCCCCCACGCCCCAGGTGTTTAGAACCTGCCCAAGGGGTCATTCTTCCCCTTTGCTCCTTATCCCATCCCGGTGCCCCAGCCACTGCCCGGACAGAGAGGGACATACCTAGGCACACAGGGGGGCTGCAGGGCTCCTCCTGGGTGGCCTCTCCTGGGCAGGACGTGTTCCCCGAGCTGGGGCAGAGCCGGGAACGACTGCGCCAACCAGGGCCTCCTCCCACGGCGAGGCAGCTCTGGGAGCAGGAGGACCAGGGTGCCCAGGTGGTCCAGCCCAGCAGCTCTGGAGGGGAAAAGAGCAAGCCTTCCACACAGGGGTCCTGGCAGGGCTGCGAGGCTTGGGAGGCTGGGTCAGGTCTGAGAAGCTGTGGGGGCCGGGGAAGGACTTGAGATGGGGAGTGCCTCTCTGGGCTCAGGCGCGGTCTCTGCCCCTCTCAGACCCCCAGCCCCGGGCCCAGGTCTTACTCGCAAAGCACAGCCTCCTGCTTAGCCAAGCTCCAGCTCAGGCCACCTCTATCTGTGGGCTCAGCTGCACCTCATGTCCCCTACCCACCCTCACATCTTCCCCCAGATCAAGCCTTCCAGAGTCTTCTGAACACCTGTCCTTCACTCAGCTTCAACGCTGGGAACCCAAGCCCCCGCAGACACCTGTCAGTTGGACAGCACGCTCCGCTGGCCCCTTCTTCCCACCCCTGCTGCAAGAGCCTGGCCCAGACCCACAGACCCATGCACCCGCGCCCCGATTCCTCTTCTCAACCCGCCCCCGGCCCCGCCTGCTCTGCTGTGTCTGCTGCCCCTGTTCTGCCTGAGGGGACCCGGGGAAACAGTCTGGGCTCCTTCGTCTTGTTCTGATTGCCACCCTGCCCCCGCCCCAGCCTCACAGGCTCAGCCAGAAGAGCAGCTTCACCCCTGCTTTCAGACACCCTGCCCCCCCAAGACCAGCCTGCTTCTGGCACCTGGGCTGTCTGTGTGGGAGGAGGACGATGCCTGGGCCCCACCCTCTGTCTGGTCCCTGACAAGGCCCCTGGCACCAAGGCTCCTTCCAGGGCTGCCTCTGGGACCAGAAGGCTGCACTGACCACCATGCAGGTGACCAGCGGCCCCGGAGATCGGGCTGTGCTCCTGGGGCAGCAACTGGGAGGAGGGAGGCAGGCACGGGGGTGGGGAGGGGATGGCGGCGGTGGTTGCGGGGAGGTGGGAAGCAGGCTCCGGCATCCTGGCTCCTGTCCCGGCTCCTGGCCGTACCTGTCCTGCACTCCACGTGGCAGGCCTGCAGCTCCTGTCTGTCGCCGCCACACGGAGCACCCCCCGAAGCAGCCGGAGGGTTGGAAGGGGATCTGGGGGCAGAGGCATCCCCCTGAACAGCCCCGCTCTTCTCCGTGCCCGCACTCCTGTCCTCCTTGTTCACCTGTCCTCCACACACCAGCCTCCCTCTACCACCTCCTTCCCTTCCTCCTCACATACCCGCCCCCACCATAGCTCCATCCTGCGCACCTGAACCTGGCCCTCACTCCAGAGCCACAGGAGCGGTCACAGGGACCCCAGGAGGACCAGGCTGACCAGCCGCAGGGCACGGGGCAGCCCCCGGGCTCACACAGCAGGCTCCCGTTCTCACACGTGCTGCAGGGGAGGAGGAGGCAGAGGAGGTCGGGACTGGCTGGTGGCCCGACCCAGGTCCTCCCCACCACAGCAGACACCCTCACCAGCGGCTGCAGTTGTCCAGGAGGAAGGGCGCCCCCGGCTGCTTCAGCTCTTCACCCACGAGGCAAGGGCACTCGGAGAGCGGCAGACAGCGAGCATCATGGAGGAGCAGCCCAGGGGGGCAGCGGCATCCTGCGGTGTAGCCAGGAGGGCACTCAGCCCCAAGAAGGGGGGAACGGGGAGGGGAGGCTGGAGATGGAGGGCCTCCGAGCACCCCACGCTCCCCCCGAGGGCTCTGCCCGCCCCATGCCTGCTTGCTGGGTGTGCCTCACCCTCCAGACAGGGTCCACTGCAGCTTCTGTTGGCCTCAGGGTCCCAGCAGGAGGGTGGACACGGTGGCACCAGCCCCTTCCGGCACAGCTCAGCACTAACATGCACTCGGCCCAGCCCGCAGCCTGGCGGGAGATGGACGCTAGGTGGGGTGTGTATCATAGGAGGCCCAGTGACCTTCCCAACAGCCCCACCCCTGCAGGGCCCCACCCTCCGGTGCCCCTGTCCAGCCCAGCTCCCTTACCTGTATCCCCTGGACAGGGCTGCAGGGCGCAGGGTGCCCCCTCGTGCGAGGCCCCGGGGCAGGGGGTACCACCATTCTTGGGCGGGGGGTCCACACAACTCCTCTGGCGACTCCGATGGCCGCCCCCACAAGAGACGCTGCAGGGCCCCCAGGCCCCCCAGGCAGCCCACGCCCCAGCCACTGTGCGGGAAGAAAGAACGGGGGATGGACCAGGTCAGCCCAGAGAGACACAGATGGCGCCGGAGAGAGCAAGCAGCACAGCAGAGACGAGCCTGGACAACGGCCAGCTGGGTGGCCTGGGACAGCACCATGGGGACGCCACAGCTTCCTCTCCTGTCCCGGGAAACCTCCCCTAGGTGGGCGCACCGAAGCAAAGAGCTCTGGCTGCCTCCCAGGATAAAGGATCTGGTTGCGGGGAAAGAGCTGGGACAGTAGGAATTCTGGAGCAGGACACCTCTTGGTGGCAGCAGACAGAAACCAGTTTAGGAGCCCAGGTGCAGGGGCTCACAAGACACCCCCCCTCCTCCCATGCAGGAAGCCCCTCTCTGCAGTGCAGACGCAAGGTCATGCTACTCCCTCAGGCCCACAGAACAGAAGGGCTCCAGGTACTGGGCACAGCCGAGTAACACCCTCACTCTGAAGCGAGACAGGGTCTTTGGCTCTAGTTCCCGCACTCGAGGTTAAGGACACGTCCGGAACCACTCAAGCAGGAAAAGGGCAAAGGGCAGGGCTAGGGGCAGGCTTCCCGACTGGCCTTCTGGAGGCACGAGGCTGGGACATCAGAAGGGGCTGTCCTCCTAGAGCCCCGGAGAGGAGCCTGGACCTGGGGTCCCCAAGAGGGCAAGGGCATCCCCCTCGTGTGGGTCTCGGAGGGGAGACCATGCAGGTGTCCCACACCCCCCAGGGGTTCCGGCGGAGGCCTGGGTGCTGGCTACCTGGGCAGGCCTGCACGAAGCAGGGCTGGCTGCGGAGCCTGTCGGACGGGCAGCTGCCCCCAGGCAGGGGAGGCCTCAGCAGGTCCCGGCGCTGGAAGGCGAGGCCCGGCCCACAGGTGCGGCTACAGCTGCTCCAGCCAGACCAGGGCGCCAGCCCACAGTCCACTGTAGGGGGAAATGGGGGGACTCAGAGGAGGCTCACGCAGGGGCAGGGCCCTCGGTGGTGTCCCCCGGCCAGGCACGTACCACAGCCGTCCTCGTCCGAGCTGTCCTGGCAGTCTGGCCGCAGGTCGCAGCGCCGCTCAGCCGGCAGGCACTCCCCACTTCCACAGCTCAGCTGGCTCGGGGAGCAGGGGGCTCGCGAGGCCAGCAGCCTGGCCAGGGCCGTGGCGGGCACCGTGAAGGGCACAGGGCTCGCTGCCTGCGAGGCTGGGGGAAGAGGGCCATGTGAGTGATTCCTGACCCCGTGATAAACTGAGCCCCTTCAACCTCAGGCCAAGAACACAGCAGCTTGTTGGCCAGAGGTCGTGCCTCCTGAAGCTTCCTGAGCCCCATGCGGGCTTCTCTCTGCTCCGTGTGGGTGAGAATGGGGGAGGGGGCTGTGCTTGCTACAGGCCCTCACACAGCCACTGCTTGTTAATGGCTCTGAATGTCTCCCCTGGAGACCCTCTTCTTCAGTGGGTGCTCCTAGGGGTGCTCCTTCCCCGATTGCGAGACTAGGTTTGGAGCACAGCGATCTACTTTGGATGGATGGATGGACGGATGGACAGACGGACGGACGGACGGGGAATGAAGGGGAATGAATGAATGTTGGAAGGCTGCAGGATGGACGTGTGAGTGGTGGGTGGGTGGATATTTGGATGGTGGCTGGGTGGGTGGATGGGTAGTTAGAGGAATCCCCTCAAAGATCAACACGATTTATGAGACAGGCTAGGACCGGAAACTGTCCCATTTCTCCTCTTGACCATCCCCAAAGACACACACATTCCTGGCTGTTTCTTTTCACTCTCCGCTACCCACCGCCTCTCACAGTTCCTTCCCAGATGAGCTCAGAATAGGAGGCAGAGAATTCCCCAAACCTAAAGCCCTCTGGCCACTGTCACCCACATGACTCCAAACCCTCCAGGGCACCCTGAGGGCCCCCTGCTTACCACAGTGCCTCTCATCAGAGCCGTCCAGACAGTCCTCCCTGCCATCACACAGCTGTCCCTGCTCCACGCAGCCCAGCACCTCACAGGGCACCTGGCCTGGGCTGCACCGCACAGGTGGGAAGGGCTCCGGGGCGATGCTCTGGCCTGTGGGCACCACCGCACCCGGCTGACGGGACACCTGCCCACCCTCCCTCCTCCCGACGTCTGGTGTGTCCCCACTTCCTCCCTCTCTCGGGACCATGGAAAAGTCGTGAGCTGTTTCAGGAGGTGTGGTCCAAGTCCTTCCACAACCCTGACCTCAAGCTGTGCCATCTTGAGTCAAGTGGCTAACCCCCCGGGGCCTCTGTTTCTCCAACAGGAATGTTGTTGGGATGCACGGGCTGAGCAAGCAGAAGACCACAGAATCTTACCAGCAGGGGCCACTGGGGTCACCTGAGATGTGGGGGTGGTCGTCACGGTCTGCACAGGCTCCCCAGGAGGCTCGGCGGCTGGGGCCTGAGTCACTGGCCCCTTCCCTGCGGGTGCAGGAGGGAAGGGTGAGGCCCGCCAGCTCCCTCCCGTGACATGAAGCAGACCCAGGCTCTCGGAAGAGCATCCAGGCTCTGGGTGCTGCAGGGTGAGGACAGACCAGACCCCCCCTTTGGAGGGGCTTTGGACCACCGGTGAAGTAGGACTCCGGTCCAAGGAGCACAAGAGGGTTTACACGAAAGTAGAAAAGCGCTTAGGTTGGAGCTGAGATGTGTCCCCGCCTCTCAAGGAGACACACGGGGCGCTTACAAGTCAAAGGGACAGTGTGGTATTTAAGACCCTGCACCTGGCGACTTCCTGGCAGTGACAGCAGAAAGGGGTTTGAGACTTCTTTGCTGACAAGAGATGAATGTTAAAAGACAGCGTTTTTCTAGAAGCAGATTCAGAACCATATTAGAATTCATCCCACCGTCTGCGTGTTAGGGACGCAAGGGATGGTACAAGTTGCTTCATCTGTGTTTCACAGAACGGCCCACCCCTTCCCCTCCTCGCTCTGTGACACCTGTCCTCGGGCTAAGGAGCAGGTGACAGATCAGGCAGCCACCGGAAGGCCTGTACGTGACCAGCCGGGAGCTCCTTCCACGCTGACTTGGTGAGCCCCTTCTCCCTGTCCTTTGCTGCCAGCAAGCCCTTCCGAAAGGGGTGCCTGGCCGCATTCCTGGGCGAGCGGAGGGCGTGCAGGCAGCATTCCACTGCCCCGGGGAGAGCTGTCCCAGCCAGGGGCCTGGGGAAGGCAGCCATGCTGCAGGGCCCAGGCTTGGCCCTGGGAGCCAGCCCGGAGCGTCCAACCCTGGAATCCAGGAGGGTGGGCGGGGCAGGATTTGGCCAAGGCGTCCGTGGTGACCAGGTCTTCCTCCTGGAGGCAACCCTGCTCCACTGAGCTGTGTCAGAGGTCAGCAGGAGACTGACTGCTGAGATGTAACAGTCGCTCCCCCTGGGGCCTGGGGACAGGGGGCCTGGAATTTGTGCACCTACCTGTGGGGGGTATGGGTGACCCTCGAAAGGGATGCCAGCGTTCAGCCCCTGCCAGAGCCTGTAAAGGGAGAGGGCTCAGTCACCCATGCAGCCTGGGCCCCAAGGGCAGTTCTGCCTGGTGACTAGGTGACTAGGCACCCACTTATTCCCACTGGAGTGCTCCTTGGTCCCCCAGACCCTCCCCTGTCCCCAAAGTGCAGGGTAGAGTTAGGGAGCAGAACCCCACTGCCCTGCACACCTCTGGGCTGGACACCCCAGGTACTGGGAGCTCAGGAGCTCTTCTCACTGCCTAGGATTCTGCTTCGGCTCCTGTGCCCCCCCAAACCCCTGTCTTCCCCCAGCACCCACACACGTGGGCCTCGGCGCTGCGATCACTCTCCCCTCTGGGTTCCTGACCAGGCTCTTCTTCAGAGGGCTTCACATTACAGAACTCCCTCGTCTTTCAAGCCTTTTCCAGGAATCCTCGGGGGACCCCCGGGGACAATCAGGGCTCTTCCCAGCTCCGAGCGCTTGAGGCCCTAGAGCCAGGCCGGCGGGCGTAACTTCACTAGCCAACAGTGAAAACCTCTCTGATCGCCCCCACTTCTCCAGCACAGGCCTCTGCCCTGTGCTTCTCAGCCACTCCGGCCTCCAGCTCCCCGTCCAGTACCGGGCTGGCCCCCAGAAGGCTCCCGGGCTGAGGCTGACTCCAGCTGACCAGGGAAGCACAGGGAAGAGGGGGGAGGACTACGGGGCAAGCGAACATGGTTGCTGAGGCCCCAGGGCCGGGGCTCCCCATGTGCCGCACCCCACACTGCTGGGCCTGCTGCTCCCCACTCACCTCCATGGGCTGGGGGGGCAGCGGTCCGGGCTGGGTGGAAGCGGTCGGGGCTGGGGTTGTGGCTGCGGACCAGACTCTGAGAAGACAAATCACTGAGGGACTCCAGGGGCTCTCCCAACTCAGTGCCCCCCCACCCCCCGCCACCAGGCAGGGCGCTCAGTGCTCTCTCTGGGCGGGCCCAGAGCAGGGCAGGGCTGGGGCACTCCAGCAGGGCACTGCCCGCTAAGATGAGGCAAAGGGGACTCGATCGCAGTGGTCTTCAGCGTATTAATGCCCCTGGAGGGCTCGCAAGGCAGATTTCTGTTACAGGCTCGAGGGTCTGTTTCAGTAGGTCTGAGCCGGGGCCTGAGAACCTTCGTTGCTCATGACTTCTGGGGGACGCTGCTGCTGCTGCTGCTGCTGGGCCGGGGCCGCATTTTGAGAACCACTAACTTCCAGACTCTAGGGAAAGGGCCTAGCATCCGAGAATCCCGTGGTGGGAAGGGGCCTCCAGCCATGGGCACCTCGGGGCTGAAGGCGGCGCAGGGCATCTCCCACAGGCCAGCCCCTCCGCGGATAAGCTGGGCAGCAGGGCACCCCCATACCTGCCAGTGGCGGTGGGCGGGGGCGTGCAGCCCTCCTCATCGGAGCCGTCCTCACAGTCCTTCACCCCGTTGCACGGCTCCCCCCGCGGGGCACACTCAGCACCCGCACAGCGGTGCCCACCTCCTGGGCACGGGGGCGCCTCCAGCGGGGACACTGGCAGGAGGGCATGGCTCAGGGCTCCCGTCTGTCCCGCCCCCCACACCTGCCCACCCCCAGCCCACCGGTACCTGGCGCACAGCCCAGCAGCTCCACCCGTGGAGAGATGCTGTGGTTGGCATCACGATGGCCGATGTGGGGCCACACCCGGACATGCTGTGCCTGCACCATCCGGCCGAAAGTACGCACTGTGGGGGCCCCGTCGTCCGAGTTCCTAGCAAAAAGCTGTAGGGACGGGGTGCACCAGGCCTGAGCTGGCCTTCTCTCCGGGCCGCTGCCCTGACCCCGCCAAGCGGCCCCACCCAGTTCAAGCCCCCAAACTTCCAGGCATGAAGAGCTCATGCCCTCCTGGCATGAATCATCAGGCTCCCTCAAGACTTTGGGTTCTGGCCCAGGTGCCCCGAGGGTGGGGACCAGGCTGTGTCCATTCATGTGTCCCCAGAGACACAGAGAATTCAGAGTAAATATGTGGTTATAGACTCGTTCCTCCTGCTTCGTGAGGCTTGTCTCCCCAGGGAGGATACAAACCTCATAAGGTCAGGGCTGTGTCCCAGCAGTTCCTGACACGGTCCCTGAGATCCTCAGGGAACTTGATGTCACCCTACTCCCCTCCCCCCACAGAGCTCTGCACAGCCGCCTGCAGCTCAGCCCTGGCAATGGCTGTGACACTCTCCCGACAGCCCCCTCTACTGACAGGTGTTCAACAGGCCTCTAAGGTAGGGATGCCCCTCGGGGAGACTGGAAGGCCCTCAGGAACAAGGACGGTGGGACCCACAAAGAAGCATGGTGGGTCCCTGGCCCAGGAGGCTCGGGTAGCCCTACCTTGGCTGGGGACAGGAGGTCAGTATAGTTGTGCCAGTGTAGACCATCGCTGCTAAACTGGAGGGAGGCGGAGGAACCAGCACCCTGCACCATGATGCCTGGGGGGTGGGGCAGCGGGCCGAGAGGAAAGAGTCAGCCCCGCCCCCAGCCCACCATCACCACCCATTCCCCCAGCCCCGCCCCCACCACACTGACCAGTGAGGTTCCTAGGCCGCAGCAGGTTGAGCTGCAGGAAGGGGGGGCGGGTGTGCCTCTGAGTGCTCCGACCCTGAGAGCCAGGCCCCTCGGTGGGAGCCCCCAGGAGGGCAGCCTGGGTGGGGGGCTCCAGCTTCAGGCTTCCCTCAGGGAGTCGGGCCAGGCCCAGCGAAGAATAGCAGGGGTCTGGGTGCAGAACAGAGAGGGGCTGGATGGAGTTGGAGAAGGGCAGAGGGTGGCAGGACCCTGCCAGGGGTACAATCAGGAAGTCCCAAGAGGAGCTGAGGGAGGCCAAGGGCCCCAGAAAGGGCAGAGTCAGCTTGAGCTAGAATGACTTCCAGATCCTTAGGATAACCGTCCTCCCATGGCAGGTGGGGGTAAATTCCAGTGAGCCTGCCTCCATCCCCGCTGGGCTACCCCGGATCATATACACTCTCCGCTCCATGACAGCAAGTGGCCCTCACCTCCAGGCGGAGGCAGAACGTAGGTGACCAGAGGGGGTCCGATCTGGGCACTGAGGGCTGGAGAGGGGGCAGAAGTGGCCAGGAGGTGGACCGTCTGGTTCTCACCTATGTAGGGAAACTCAGGGTTCAGGAGGGAGAGACCTGCAGATAGGCTCACAACGGCCCCTGGCCTGGCACCCAGTCCCTCCCCAGTTCTTGGAGCGCTTTCTCTTGCAAGACTTCCCAAGAGCTCCCAGAACAACCTCCCAGCTGGGAAAGGCCTGTCCTTCTTCCCTTGGAGTGAGCTGGGGGTTTCTACTTCCACTGAATATTTAGAGAACGTAGAATAAAATCGCCAGTCTAAAACCACTTCAGGACCAGGACCAAGCAGCTGCAGTTTCCAATCCAGGGCTATTGCTGCTAATAGGGGACTTTTCTGGGCACTATAAATGGGTATCTTTGGATGGAAGCAGGAGTTGGAGTCTAGCTCCCACTTGCCAACTAACTTGTGCAGTGAACAACCTGTACGACTGTATATACTGACTCTCCTCTAACCTCAGCTGCCTGTAAGTACACTTTACATACACGGAATCTGGACCCATAAATGCATTAATTTTCGAGCCTTTGTATTTTGCTGTTCCATTTACTTGTTTGTCTGTTTATTTTAAGATTTTATTTATTTCTTTGAGAGAGATAGAGATAACGACAGAGAATAGGAGCCGAGAGGAGAGGGAGAAGCAGGATCCCCACTGAGCAGGGAGCCCAACGTGGGGCCAGGACCCTGGGATCATAACCTGAGCCAGAGGCAGATGTTCAGCCAACTGAGCCACCCAGGTGCCCCTTCCAGTTTCATTTGTAAATCAGTTTCCAAGTAAAGATACTCTTGAAAAAGTTCAACTTCGTCTTACTTGCTCTTAGGGGAAAGAGAAGGAACCAGACCTGGCCCAGCAGAACTAGAGAAAAGAAAACCCCCTTGAGGAGGGAGGTAGAAAGCCCCCAGAGGTCAGAGGAGGCAGAGATGGAGACCTGACCTTAGGAGGGCAGAGACAAGCCCTTCCCACCCAGGCCGCCCCTCCCTTCCCCAGCATCCAGGACCCAGGCTCCCACCACCCAGGCCACGGGGGTAGCCATGGACCCTTGACTCTGGGGCTCCCGCTGAGTACCTGCCATCCTCCTACCCTCAGAGCACGGCAGGTCTGCCATTCCCCAGACCCACTCACCAGGCGGGGCACAGTGGCAACAGGAGCTTCCCACTCCCTCCACCAGGACCCAGTCCTGCAGACACAAGAGTCGGGCTGGACATGCCGAGCTGGCCACCCGCCAACCTCTGACCCAGTCTATCAGCTGCCCGCAGCCCTGGCCTCTGCACCCTGCCCTTTCCTGCACCCCCCCGCCCCCTTTTTCCCCTCACCTGGGGGCAGCTGCCCAGTGGGCAGTAGGGGGAGCAGCGCACGGTGCCGTTGTGCAGACACTGGCACACTCTGCAGGGGCCCTCTCGCCAGCGCTCCCCCACTGTGTGGGCCCGGCCCTGCTGCTCACAGCCCGTGCAGGGCTCCGTCCAGCACCTGGAAGAAGGGCCACCACTTGCCCACCCAGTGGGCTCCCCCAGGCCACCAGCCTGTCCTGATTTACCTAGAGTGGGTGGCTTCCCAGGACTCGGGACTTCCAGTGATAGGCCCGGGAAAGCCCTGGGTCAACTGGGATGCGTAGTCTCTCTGTCACCCAGATGCTACCCCTGCCCATGAGAAACTGCAGCTGGCCCCGGAGAGAGGCGGGGAGCAAAAAAACTCTGGCCTGTGGAGCCCATTTCAGAGGGGGCTGGGCAGGCGGATATGGCTACGCCCCCGCAGCCCCTCCCACCGAGCTCAGCTACCTTCCGAGGCAAGGCCGTGCAGACCAGAGGACCCATACCTGCCCCTAGATTTCTGGGCCCCCCGCATCCCCCTTTCGGATTTGGAAGGCATAAACTGATACAGGAGAAGACCAGGGGTTCCCCAAAACTGCACTGGGAGTCCTGGTGTTGAGATTAATAGGGCTCAGAGTTGGGGGGTTCCTCATCTAAGCTCCATGTTGCATATGGAAGCATCTCAAGTGAGAGAGAGCTCCCCAGCAGCTCCCTAACTGGGAGTCGGAAGTGAGGGGTAAAAGTCCCTGCAGGTCCCCGGGGTGGGTGCCCATACCTGCGGGCCTTGCGGTGGATGCCCCGGCACTGGCGACCTTGGCCGGAGAGGCGGGGGTTGTTGGGGCTCCGGAAGGACCACTGAATGTTCTGGGTCCCACAGGGGCCCAAGCACTCAGCCCAGGGGGACCAGGAGGACCAGCCGCAGTTCACTGAGGGAGGACCAAGAGTCAGGGGCCGGAGGAGGGCTGGGGGCCCAGCTGGGTGGCCTGGGAGGGGACGAGGGCCCCCCAGGGAAGGGCCAAGGGCGGGGCCTCACCGGAGCAGGCTGGGTCGGGCCGACAGCGCTGGGGCCGTCCGTCTTGGCAAGTGCAGATCTGGCAGTTGGCCCTGATGCGCTGCCCAGGCCGGTACCAGGTGTCGTCCAGCAGGCAGGGGCACTGCTGGGGCCCCACACACCGGCCCTCACTGTCCAGCACCTGGCCGGCAGGGCACCAGCAGCCTAGGGGAGGCGTGGGGTGAGGCTTCCCTGCAGACAGCTCCACCTCCGCAGACACGCTTGCTGTCCCCTGGGCCCCGAGGCCTCCTTACCAGGGCTGCTGCAGGGCCGGGTAGCCTCGCACGCAACCTGACCAGAGATTTCATCACAAGTCAGAGGGCAGGGAGCACAGGGCCAGAACACCAGCTGCCCGGAGCAGGTGGCATTGGAACAGCCAGCCTGAGGGCACGGCCCTGAGAGAAAATCAGAACAGAGTCTGAGCAAGGTGGGTCCCCTGCAGACGCAAGCCCCCCACAGGCAAGCCCTCCACACCCTCCTCCCAGCTGGGCCCTCCTTCCTTGCACTCACTGCTCTGGCGGGTGGTGGGAGGGTCCCCAGGCAGCATGGCACAGGTCCGGCCCCCATTCTGGGGGGGATGGCACTGTCGCTGACGGGTCACAGTGCCCATGCACGGCTCAGTGCACAGGGACCAGGGAGACCAGGGGGTCCATTCACCATCCACTGCAGGAGGGTCAGGACAGGTTGAGGTTTGGGGGTGGCCAGAGGCCGGGCTGGGAGCCCAGTGGTCTTCTTCTCCCTTGCTCCTGCTGGCCCTCCCAGGCACCCCAGGCCCCTCACCTGGGCAGGCAGCCATGAAGCAGGACTGAGTCTGGTGCTCCGGGCCTGGGCAGTGCTGCAGTACCGGGAGACCAGGGGGGGAGCAGCGGCGGCTCCGGCCCTGCACCCCGGACCCACATGTCTGGCTGCACGGCCCCCATGAGTTCCAGGGACCCCAGACCCCACAGCCCTGTTCTTCTGGGGAAAGCTCTAGCTCCCCCACCGATTCACAGTCAGGCTGCCCGTCACACACCTGGGGAAGGGACGGGAGCAAGGTTCCTTTCGAGCAGGGTGTCACGATGGCTCTGCCTCCTGTGCCACCCACTCCCCTCCCCCACTCACCAGCTGGAAACTGATGCAGAGGCCATCAGGGCAGGAGTATTCCGGGCAGGGAGCCCTAGTCCCGTTGGGGCCTCCCGGGGCTGTCATCCCCTCTGAGGGGAAGGGAAGAGAAAAGAAATCAGGCCAGGAGCCAGACGGCCCACCACCCCCCAACCAGCCTTGGCCTCCATCAGGGGCCTGGTGTCCCTACCACAGCCCAGCTCATGCTTGCCCCGGGAACAGTCAGAGATCCCATCACAGAGCTGCTAGGGGTTCAGGCACAGCCAAACTGCAGTGGGGGTGTGGAGAGTGTCCCCTTGAGCTCCTGTGCCTGCCACCCTCTGTCTGCACAAGGGCTGGCAGAGGGGACAAAATGCCCCCAGAAGGGGAGAGCAAGCAGGAGGCAGAGCCAACACTGTACCTGAAACTAGCTCAAAAACACCTTTGGGTTGGGGGGTGGGGCGGGGAGGGGGAGTGTCCAGGAGGAGCAGGCAGACCTGGGAAGGAGTAGGAGCCTGTGGACAGCGGCCCCCTCCTCCCAGGGACAGGAAGGGCTGATCTGCAGGGGCACAGAGGGAACTCCAGGTTGGGGGGGGGGGGGGGCCCTGGGGGGTAGGCCTCCAAACAGGCCCCCTTCCCCGCCTGCCTGCGGAGCCAGGACCCATTCTCATCCCTTCTTGCCCAA